>CM064909.1:76043730-76251230 GCA_032727855.1 Quercus ilex subsp. ballota
TGGATTGGCCATGAAAGAAGAGAGAGAGCTTGGGTTTGAGGTGAGAGAAGAGAAAGAGAGGGATTAGGTCTTCGCAATTGGAAGTTCAGCCATGAGAGAAGAGAGAGTTTGAGATGAGAGAATATAGAGAGAAAGCTTTTAGGTCTCCGGGTTTGAGTAGTGTTTTTGTGTTTGGTTTCTCAAAAAGCTTTTGGCTCATGAAATAAAAAGTTCAATTTTCTTCAGAAATACAATGAAAAAAAGCTTTTGGGTTTGTGTTATTGTTCAAGATAAATTCAGATCTCAATTCATATGATTTTTTGTTTTTAATTTTGTTATTTAGTTAAAATTGATAAATTATTTTAAAAAAAAATTTATATGTTGACATGGCATTTTTAAATGTCAAATAAAATTTAATATTATTAATTTAATAGCTACGTTAGCATTCTGTATGCCAACAATACATTTCGTTTGCCACATAGGCTATTTTCAGTTAGTGAGATGACGATAGGGACCAAAATGGAACGATTTTTTATTTTATTTTGGGGACTACAAGTGGTAAAAAAAAAGTAGGGACCAAAGTGAGAATGACGTGAAAATGTAGGAACAAAAATAGTATTTCTGCCAAAAAAAAAAAAAAACCCTAATTATTTAAATTTGTAACTTGTTCAACCCATTATATTAAAATAACCCCTCATTTAATTTTTTCCTACAAAAATGGTACATGGTTGTGAGTTCTCATTGGTGGTGTGCAGTTATGCTCTCTTTAGCTTTGCAATTGAAGCAATTTAGCAACTTAGATTGTAGCATATATCATATGTTTCTCTCTCTCTCTCTCCACTTTTTCTCTTCTCTATTATCATTTTAGACTATCTTTCACTTTATTAATACCATCATCTCAATATTCTCAGTTTCAGCTTTATTTCTCTTATCAATCATTTTTTTTCTCTTTGTTATGTTTTTTTTATGATGATATATTCAAATTATTTATTTATTAAATTGTGTATAATTTAAGTTTTTAAATGTATTCACATCAATCCCTATATAATAAAAAAATGTGTAGAATCTATATAGTTCATTTTGTATTTAGTTGTTTAGTATTTATTTACTTATCTCGATGATGAAATAAGAGAATTAATGATAGTTGTTATAGTGAAGAAAAAAAGCAATTAAAAAAAACAATAATTTTAAAGAAATATAATGTAAATAGATAATTAATTTTGAAAAGTGAGTATATAAAATAAGAAAAAAGATAAAATTTTATACTAAAATATTAAATATTGGCAAAGAGATCCCATAGCCAGCAAGGTGGCCCCAAGTGGATCATTTGGTGTTGTTAAAAGCAAGCTGCTGTTAGAACTTACAAGTCACGACTCACGAGTCACAATGGAGAAACTATTATTTGGACGGAGGAACGTTGACGTGATCTTTTTTTACTAACGGGATGATATCATTTATATAAATGTATGTATAAATTTTTTAATTAGTACAAAGAATAAAAAATAAAAATTAACAAATAATGTCGCATTTATATAAATAATACTCCAATATTTTATTAATTAAGTGGTTAAAGAAAACCACTTCAGCAGTCTTAGACTTAATAATTTCTCCAGAATCAGAGCAAGAAAGAGAGAAAGCCAATTAGATCAGATTGTCTTATGTGGCAGAGACGTGGACCACGCGGTTACTAGTTGGAGACAGTCTGACTTAGGTGTTATCTGGTGGAGGTTGATCTGAGAGTTATAAAAAAGAGTCAAAAACTATACCATTGGGCCTTTCATGGTGTTGAAACGCCAGGCAACTAAAACTTGAGAAAGTTTGAACTTTTAGACTGCTGCTCATGTTGATTAGGGACGGGGTCTTTGCAATTCAAGCCCATACTTGTCTGCATGGTATTAATACTTGATGTGGTAAAATCATGTGCTATTTTTATTTGGTGATAATTAGATAGTTTGAGACGGTGGATTTGAACCCTAGAAAACCTTGTTGGAAACAACAATAGTTGTTTGTGTTTTTATTTTTGAAAAAAAAAATAGCAATAGATATCAGTTGAACTACAAAATTTTTAGTAAAATGAAATCATGTATATATCACATTATTAAATCTATTAATATTTAATTGAGGATATTAACAAAATATCTATTTTGTTATAGATATAAGTCCATGGATTAACGATTCAAATAGAAAATGTAAGGACTACATTGTTTATGGTGTTACCATTAAAATGTTTGGGTCCCATAGGTACATTTTTAGGAATTGGAAGGGACCCTCTCCCAATCCTTCCATTTTTCTATCTTCTCTACTCAATAAGAAAAATTTTAGGATCACAACTAATTTCACAACTATTATATGGCTAATTGTGAATGGTGAAAAAAAAAAGTTGTGAACACGTTTATTTGAAAGTGACAAACAACTAATTACAATCTGCCATATAAAATAATTGTGAAAATAAGTGTAGAATTACGCTCTGTTTGTTTTGATGGAAAACCTTTTGTAAAGATAGTTTTCCGTGTTTTCCAGTGTTTGGTAGTATAAAAAAAAATTAAGTCTAAGGAAAACTATATTTGGCCAATAGAAAGAAATGGCTTAATTTTAGAGATTGTTTTCCATTAAATTTTTTTGGAAAACAACTCTATCTCACAGCAAGCAAAATAAGGGAAGTTAAAAGATTATTTTTCAACTCATTTAAGGTAATTACCAAATATAGGAAAATGAGACAGTTTTACGGAAAATACTTTTTAAAAAATGACTCATTTTCTAGTGTAGAAGTACGCTCTGTTTATTTTGATGGAAAACCTTCTGTAAAGATAGTTTTCCGAGTTTTCCAGTGTTTGGTAGTATAAAAAAATTAAGTCTAAGGAAAACTATCTTTGGCCAACAGAAAGAATATGACTTACTTTTAGAGATTGTTTTCCATTAAATTTTTTTGGAAAACAACTCTATCTCACAACAATCTAATAAGGGAAGTTAAAAGATTATTTTTCAACTCATTTAAGGTAATTACCAAACATAGAAAAATGAGATAGTTTTACGAAAAATACTTTTTAAAAAATGACTCATTTTCTATAAAATATTTTTGCCTAAACAAACAGAGCGGTAAAAGGAGGAGAGGAGGATAGTTTAGTCATTGATTGCAACTATTTCTCTCTCCTCCATTTTCTCTCTAAATTCGAGAGATAGAATTTTGGTGGGTTAGGAGAGAAAACGCATAGGCTTCACCAATTTTTCATCATCCCCTTCTCTCCAACTAAACATCCATGAAATTAGTTTTCTCTTAAGTTTTTTGTCATTTATTTGTATCATCCCTGTTTCACCTCCAACTAAATGTACCCTAAGTGGGCTAATGTAGTACTATATATTTGAATTTAATTAGGAAGTTATGCTCCATTTGTTTTTACTTTATCCAAAAAATTTCTTTGGCAAATTATCCCATTTTCTTATATTTAATAACAACTTAAAAAATGAGTTAGAATACTATTTTTTAACTTATTTTATTTAACTTGTTGTAAGATAGAGTTATTTTTTGAAATTGTTTTAAAGAAAAACAAACTCTAAAAAATAAATCATACTTTTAATAGGATTTTTCATTGGTCATAGATAGTTTTCTATTGACTAATTTTTTTGATATTATCAAAAATAGAAGAACGCAAAAAATTATCTCCACGTAAGGTTTTCTACTAAAACAGACGAAGCTGATCACAGGCAGATCCAAGGGGGCACCCCTCGGGCGAGTTTTGAAAAACTCTCTTAATAATAGTACTAAAATGAAATAAAAATAAATAAAAAATAGGAATAAATTAATCACCGTGGCCCCTCTAATATTTTTGACAAAAAATATATACAACAATTCCAATCCTAAAAACTAAAGTAACCATGGGTCTAGGACTAGAATAGAGTACTGTAGTCTGTAGCTGTAGGTTCTTAGCATGGCTGAGTAGTTTAGTACTTAAATTAAATTTATTATAATTTGATAATAGTAATTTGATAGTTGTTTGTTTAATTGATATTATTGGTTTGGATAACTAAATTAAATTATCATTATAAACTTGTTTATTCTATCAATTTGAAGTATTGAGGTTATAAAATTTAATATTCAGATTTCATATTTTGCAATAACTTATTGGAGAAAGATTTACAATTGATGTAAAAATGACCTTTTATGTTGTTTGCACCAATTTAGTTTAGTATCAATTATAAGTGATTTTAATGCTACAAAAGAGCCTAAAAACAACATTTTTTTTTTAAAGTTAAAGTTAATTTGTGAAATTAAATTTCTTTTAGTTATTTTTTTTATATATAACAATTTTATTGTGTTCATCTTAGCCCCTTCAAAATATTTCCTGACTCGGCCACCGAAGCTGATTGTATCTACCTAAAGTATACCCATATATGTTAATAGCTTTAACATTTTATAAAGTAAATAATAATAATAAAGATAAGAGAAGCTACACGTGCGCACAACGCATAAGATAGCACAGCATCCGTGAAGTAATGCATAAGATAGTAAAGCCATTTTCGACTTCTCGACACAGCCAACCAAGAAACGCAATTTGGTCTTTGTCTCTATGATTGGACATTCGTAATTTTGTATCTATAAGTACTGGAGTTTGGGTCCTTTGTTTTGCACAGAGCACAGAAAAAAAGCCTTGGTTTTTCTTCCTCTTAATCTTTCACCCAAAACAGCATATATAGCACACTGAGAGTGATCAGAGAGAGAGAGATAGCAATGGCTGGTGCTGCTACTTCTGCAATCAAATCAGTTCTCACTAGGCATCTTCATGTAAGATTTTGTATATCCTTTCATCTTTCATATCAATTGATTTTGTCATATTTTGTGATTATGATTATGTGAACATAAATCAATCTTCTTTGATCAATCTTAGCCTCTTAAGTCTTATCTATCAAATGTTTTCTTTTTCCCTAAAATGTTTGGATTCATTGAGTTGGCTCATCATTGATGTGTGGAGTCTATTCTGACAATTGGACGGTCAGGATCTGGTCTGAGGGGATATCGATTAGTTTAAAGCGTGACGATCTTTTTGTGGGTGCGTTTGGCAAATTGACTTTTTCTATATAAAAAAATATATAGAATGTACTAGCCTCATCGTGAAGAGACCTTCTTTCTTTCTTTCTTTTTTTTCTTTTTTTTTTTTTTTGGGTTGAGTTTAAAGTAGTTTTTTAATTTGAATTTGTCTATTTTTAGTGAGATTACATATGAATAAATTTTTAAGAAATTAAAATTTAAAATTTAAAAGTGCTAATTTTTAGGAAAAAATTGTATTAAATGTGCATGAAATATATTTAAATAAAGAATGTAATCTATTTAAATATATTTAATTTTATTAAATTATAATTTTAACCTTATTTTTTATTTTTTTAAAATAATAATTATCTAATTAAATTAAAGGTATTTTTGACATTTTTTGAAGTTATAACTAACTTTCTATATCTTCTTAATATATAGAGAAGAGATTATTGACTTAAAAATACTAAGTTAACAACAAAGGGTCCGGCTTCTGTCCAGTGGTCACTGGAGCCGTTGCGATACGGACACATGTCCAGTCTTGGACACATGTCCGCATCGCAACGTGTCCAGTGATCACTGGCACTGGACATTAGCTGCTCCCAACAACAAATCTTAAGTAACATGTTGTTACTTGCTGTTATTGGTGGATAAAAAAAGTAATTTCAATAGTAAATTTATATTAGAAATTGTAACAACTTGTAATTATAAAATTTGTCGTAAAAATATTGTGAAATGAATTTTTCGTTGACTTGTCATGTAAAAAAAAAAAAGAATTTTTTATATCACATTATTTAATTATTTATAAATAATAATTTGAGATCATCTTTTGTCTTTTTTTATTTTTTTACTATTTATTCTTATTCATAAAGCGAAACACTAAGAGACAAATAATTTGCATAATCTTTTTTATAAAAACTTCATATTTTATATATCTACTATTCACATCACTGTTATTAACAGTTTAACACCAATGGTAACATGCAGCTTGAGCAGTTGTGATTTTTTTTTTTTTTTCCTTTTCTAAACTAATTGATTCATAAAAAAGTTTCAAATCTTTACTTGAAATAAAACCAAATAGAGAGGATTGCTCTCAGTCTCACCAGCTAGGCTGTATTTTGGGTCAACCAAAGCATTTAATGAAACCATAATCGAACTTTTTTTTTTTATATATTATTTTTTTTAAAGTTTTGAGATAACACTTGGCCCAAAGGTTTTCACTTTTCATTAATCTATCAAGGATAAGCTTCTCTAAAAGTTGAATTCGAGTTACTAAGGCTAGAAAGGAAGATGGTGAATCATTTTAATATATATTTTTTCAAATTGGTTTACAACAGTGTTTTATTTGTGCTGTTAGCTTCACAATCTGATTTTCACATTAGTTTTGTTATCATTAATCTGAGTGGCTATGAAAGCTAAGCTTGATTTTGAACAAATTTTTTGGTCTTGCACAGTGAATTCTTTGTAAGAAAATTAAGTTATTATATATTTTTTACTAATTGTGAGCTCATGTTCCTTTCTCTCAATATGGACAGGCTTCTCCTGGAAGCAAAAAGATTGTGGGGGTGTTTTACAAGGCCAACGAATATGCTGCCTTGAATCCCAATTTTGTGGGTTGTGTGGAGGGAGCCTTAGGCATACGTGATTGGCTTGAATCACAAGGTCACCAGTACATTGTCACTGATGACAAAGAAGGACCAAACTCTGGTCAGTATATTGTCATATCCTACATCCCTTATATGAAACCAACCAACTGGAAATTTGAGTTTGTGGTTAAAATTATTGTTAAGAACTAGTATTGTTGAAATGTTAATATCGTTTGGTTTTGTTTTGAGAATTTTCCAATATATATATTTTTTGGTTGTTGTAAATTTACATGAACCCTTATGCATGTTTCAGAACTTGAGAAACATATTCCCGATCTTCATGTCCTCATAACTACCCCCTTCCATCCGGCCTATGTTACGGCTGAAAGGATCCAAAAGGCCAAGAATTTGCAATTGCTGCTCACAGCTGGAATTGGTTCTGATCATATTGATTTGCCTGCTGCTGCTGCTGCTGGATTAACAGTCGCAGAGGTCACGGGAAGCAATGTAGTTTCAGTTGCAGAAGATGAGCTCATGAGAATCCTCATTCTTGTCCGGAACTTCTTACCTGGATACCATCAAGCTATTAGTGGAGAATGGAATGTTGCAGCTATTGCTCACAGGGCTTATGATCTTGAGGGAAAGACAGTTGGAACTGTTGGTGCTGGACGAATTGGCAAACTTTTACTTCAACGTTTGAAACCTTTTAATTGTAATCTCCTTTATCATGATCGTCTCAAGATGGACCCTGAATTAGAGAATCAGATCGGTGCAAAGTTTGAGGAGGATCTTGATGCAATGCTTCCCAAATGTGACATAATTGTCATCAACACACCTCTCACTGACAAGACAAGGTAATAATTTTGTGCATGTTTAATCTTTCAGGTATCATCACTATTTGAATTTTAGTATTTTTGGCTCCTTCAAATTTTTAGCTTTGCAACTTCTCTTTCTTTCTTTCAGTGATGGATAAATCTAACACTATCCTAAACTCTTCTGATCCTTGTTGAATTATCCTAAAAAATATGATAGGCAAATCCTAAAGAGAACCTTCTTGTAGGGGGCATCATAAGTAATAATCAGGACTTATTGGTTTATGTTTGGAATTTCTGTAAATCAATTAATAAGCATTAACTTTCAAGGCATCATTCTTTATTACTTGTAATATGCGTTACTTGATGAATCCATGACCTTACAAGGCTCTCAGTTTTGTTAAATATCATATTGTGATACAATTTGAATATGTTTGTTGTTGAATATCATATTTCATCTCACTTATAAACTATCGTTATGTTGGGCTATGCAATGCAATTCAAACTAATGAGAATTTTGATTTATATGATTCAGAGGTTTATTTGACAAAGATAGGATTGCAAAGTGTAAGAAGGGAGTCCTAATTGTTAACAATGCTCGAGGAGCAATCATGGACACACAAGCAGTTGCTGATGCTTGTTCTAGTGGACATGTTGCAGGTAACTCAAAAACTAGCCAAAAATAAACGAATCTCTAATGGATGAAGAAACCTATTTGTTGTAATTTAAAATATAGCATTATTATATTCTTTACAACATAACATAAGTTATATGTTTTTCTCTTTGAGTGTTCCTTTTTATTGATACCTGATAATATGGGTTTCTGACAGCTTATACAAAAAGGGCTAACGGATTTGTTTTGTTTTCTAATTCTACAGGATACAGTGGTGATGTTTGGTTCCCTCAACCTGCCCCAAAGGACCACCCATGGCGTTATATGCCTAACCAGGCTATGACCCCTCATATTTCTGGTACCACTATTGATGCACAGGTATGTTTTGTCCTCTTTTCCCCTATGTTTAATTTTTTATTTGTTCAATTTCCTGTTAAACACCACCAATTTTAAATGGAACTTGTGCAGTTACGATATGCTGCTGGAACTAAGGATATGCTCGAGAGGTACTTCAAGGGTGAAGAATTTCCTTCACAAAACTACATTGTCAAGGAGGGTAAACTAGCAAGCCAGTACCAGTAAAAACTTGTGCTTCTTGTGCGATGGTCTGAGTTTGTTTTCTTCTGTCAGCAAGGTCCTGAAATAAATTACTTGCTTTTTAAGGTTTTTAAGTTTTCTGTTTTAAATCTGTAATGAGAACTAATGATGGTTATAATTCCATCAACTATTAAGTTATCTTAGCATGCAACGGTGAATTTCTTGTGCTTTTGAATATGATGTTGGATAATAACTCACGATTGTAAAATAAGACAAATGGCATCCTGTCACACCCAGACTCACTTCCTTTTTAGAACTTTAAACGATAGAAATGACATTTGTTCTGCTTGCTAGCACACCTGCAACAGCGCTTATGGCATGCTCTCACCTATATTTAATAACCATTAACAAGAGCTACTAGAGTACAAAATCAGGACAAGAAAATTTGCAACTAAACTTCTTTCAAGTGCTAGTTTTATAATAGGTCGCAACCATGCCACTAGTATAACAAAATGAAGACAATGCATTCCTTTGGAATTTGAAAAGTGCCTGTACGCTTCTAATGCCTCAAAAAAGCAGGTAAATTGTATGTTATCGAATAAAGAACCTAAATCCACAACATAAAATTTTGAACCATAGGAACAATGGAAGCTTGAACTTAGAAGTATTTGTGACCACTTTCAGTGTGACTTACTGCTACCACAAAAAATGATAAAACTCCTGAAACTTTGCTCTCAATATTTGATCAAGCAATTACTTACTATGGTCACAATAGCATCAAGGGCATGCAGCACTTTGATTAAGAGTCCCTGTTTTGTTTAAGGAATTCAAGGTCCTTCATTTGCAGTTGTACAGCTTCTTTTGGTAAGGGTTTTGGCTCCAAAACATAGTTCTCATCACCGCCTTCAGCTACTCTCCTCGCCTTCTCTTCAACAATCCTCTGAATCTCTAATTGCCCAACTGATGCAAAAACAGAACTAAGCATGATTTTTAATAGTCTCTTATCTTCTTCCTCGATAGGGTCCTTCCCAAAGCAACATACATAAATTGCTTCAAGAGCCTTCTCAGCTCGAATCTCCATAGGGATCGTTGGAGCCGCTACCTTTAACTTTCCCCGTCTCTACAGTTTGAAAGGCATATCTAATAAGAATGTATTTAAGATAGCTAAAAAATTTCAAGCCTCACTAGAGGTCAAGGACTCAATATATGAATGTAAGCGGACAGCACACACAAAAAGATATACAAGCACATCTCTTGAATTGTTGCTACTATTGATGAGCTAATAATCTCCAAGATTTAATTGCTCATTCATTGCTAAGGATAATGAGAAACCATAAACATTTGAAGCCCATATAATACATAGATCTCAAATCCTATGTGATATCCAAAGTAGAGAGCATTTGTGATAGAACAAGAAGGAAGCTAGAATACCAAAAAAAATTACTATTCTTTTACTCCTATCCTATGACCAGATCATTTCAAATTTTGTTACCACCATGTGCCTTAAGACCTGGAATAACAACCCTACAATAGGAATAAAATGGGAAACTGCATTTTCTAAAACCTTTTCCCAACCTACTAGTCTTCCAAATATCAAATAAATTTAATGTGGATCTTTTTCTAGATTATGGGCATGAATATAAAAACTTTTATGGCCTGTTTGGAAGTTTAGAGAGGGAGGAGAGTAGAGGGGAGAAGAGTAGTGGGGAGGAGAGTAGAGGGGAATGGTTTTCCTCCACCTTGTTTGGATGTTTTTAAAATTAGTAAGGGAGAAGGGAGTAATTAGCCCTTCTCCTTATTTGGATGTCCTAAAAATTAGGATGGAGAGGAGAGGAAATGATTAAAATAGACAAATTTACCCCTATTTGAAAATAGACTTGCAACATTGGTCTATGATTAATTTAGAAAGGATAAATTGGGGAATTTACTTGGACAATAATTTATCTACTCTACTCTCCCTCCAAATCTCTCAAATTTGGGAGAATTAAAAATGAGGGGTTAGAGGGAGTTGAAACCACTCCAAACCCCCCCCCAAACCCCTCTCCCTTCTTCTTTAAAAAACTTCCAAACAAAGTAATTGAATTACTCTCCCTCCCTCTACTCTACTCCCCCTCCTTTTTTAAACATCCAAACAGGCCATTAGTTATTACATGTTAAATAGTCCTGATTAATGGGTTATAATGTAACTTTCCAAGAATAATTTACAATGCCTTGTTTGAAATAATTTGAGCTTGCAATAGGATTCCAATACAGGTTTTCTTAACAATAAGAAAAAACTGTAGTAGTTACCCCCACCCAAATTACATTTAATGTTCCCCCAGTAAGGAACATGTTCATTCTTTCAAATGCAACTCAAGTTTTGAATTAAATGGCCTGCAATATGGATTCTCAAAAATTTTACACACAAAAGAAAAGAGAAAGTAAAAATGTAAATTGGTCAAATTAAATGAGATCAACCAACCTCCTTTGCCTCATTCATCATAGAAAGGAAAGTCTCCTCTTCAAATTCAATATCATCTGAAATCCGCAGCCTAACAACCCCCTCCAAAATCTCCTCAGATTTGAGAAACCCAGCACCAACAGCTGCTAGCCAACAACACAGTAGAACATGCGAAGGATCCCCTGCCTACCCGGAAAGAAATCTCAGCTCAAAAACTCAATTCCAATACTAAACTTATCTGAGAGCATTAAAACACACTCAATACACACCAAAGAACCATTATTGCATCAACAAAAATACTAAAGTTACTCCAAATTTTACTATAAAATACTTACAAATGACTTTGTTATGAATGTGATTAGTGCGTGATTAATGCCTCGTCAATAACATAAATAAATTGTTTAATTACTGTTTTTTTAAGGTAGTATTTAAATGTTGACAATCAATTTTTAATGTAATTTGTAATGTTTATGTAATAAAATTTACAGGAGTAAAACTTAGACACACTTCCTTAAGTGCACCATATTAAGTTTCCCACAACATAGATGGATTGAATTAAATTATACTACGTAGTTTTTGGGTCAATAAAACCATGTATTTAGATTTAATTGAAAAACTTAATGAATTGAACCTAAGAAAGTATTACTAAGTTTTGCTGAATTTATACTCATTCTATCTAAATGACCAGTCAGTAAGCAATATCTAAAAGCAATCCATGATAATAGGCATTACCCACCAACGTTTTTGTCTCAGCAAAACAATAACTCTCTCTCTCTCTCGCTCTATATATATATACACACAAGACCAAGACTTTAGCAAAGATTATTCGTTACCGGGCCTCGTCGATCTTGGAAGTCATAGAAAGCTTTAGAATCAGCAACGCTACAATTCTTGCCCACCCGCCTTCTAAACTCTGCAAAATCAATAAGGTCACCACCAACCCCACCTTCATCGCTTAGAATTCTCGCCAGTAACCCAACCACAGGGAGAGAACCAATAACTTTGCTGGCAAAACTGGATATAGAGTTTGGATTCTCCATGTAAGCTCTAACACACACTACCCCATTACAGTTGTTTGGCAGTTTGGACCAACTGGGTCTTCTTGGGTTGCCATAAATTTGGTTGAAGAATTGAAGTAAAGGTGAAACTGGTTTGCAACAGGTTACCGTGTTGGTGAAGTGGGTTGTGAGGTTAGAAAAAGTGGATGTCACAACCACCATGGTTGTGAAAAAGAGAGGAAGGAAGTTATAAATGTTAGTTGATTATATTGGCCTCACGTTTGGATATATACTCCAATTCCAATACATGTGTTATCTGGAATGAAGGGAAATGATTTTATAGTGTTGGGGGTAGTATAAGAACGGTGTACCTGTGGCCTATTTCCATTTTGGGCTTGGGGCCTTGGCCACTCGAAAGTTAAGAAATCACCCAAAAAAATAATAATAATTGACCTCTTATATCTTTCTTTTCTTCTATTTTTTTAAAAAAATTTAAAATTACTATATTTTTCAATCACAAAATTACCTAAGTGTGTGTTACCCATAAATAAATTATTTCTTAATCCATGAAAAATTAGTTCATCATTAAACCAAACTTCTTCAATGAATAATGTAAATTTTCAGAATCTATCATAAAAATATTCATATTTTTTTATTACTTTATACATTTCTTGAAAACATTTACATGTGAAAGAATTAAAGCAATAGAGAAACTTCGTTTAAGGCTTTTTCTATTTATTTTTCATTGACATTAGCTTGAGTTTTTGAATTTGATTGATTTAGATAATGAGTTAAAAAAATATTTGTGGCCCAATCTTATGATGAGATGGAGAAATATTTATGGAGGCCCAAAATATTTTATGTGTGATATTTGAGTATTTTTTTGGTAAATGAATATATATGATTGGATAGGATTGAGATTTGAGGCAAGTGACAAATATGGAAAAAAAAAAAAAATTTACCTCAACATAGGTTAAAGTTGTGATATCAAAGTTCTAGCGTTAGAAAAACTCTTCCCTCAAATAGGACACACTGGCTGGGATTTGGAGTTAAAAAGTAACTTCTGATTTCAATCCTTAAAAAACAAAATTAAAAAATTAAAAAAAGGTAAAGAATTTAAAAATTATTGTGAAAGGAGTAAGCGTAAACACATACTCTCGAGTCTAATCACTCATGAAAGCACAAACAGAATTTGACTGTACGGTATACTACAGTCTTCTCCAGCCTTTACTCCTCTAATTCCAGTCCACTACCAAACTTATTACTTATTTTAATCATCACGGTGTTAACCCTTCACTTTCACAACTTGTGTTTTCTATATTTCTCTGATATTACTATTGAAAAGAGGTTTTGTAGTTAGTGAGTTGGCAAGCAAAGTGAGGATAGATTACTGTAAGTTTAATTGAGTTTATGATGATTTTGTTGGTCTGTCTTTCTCATGGTTTGGTTTGTTTTTTTTTCTTTGTTACTACTGTCTATTACCCAGTCGTGGAGATTAGATCATATCATGGGTTCCAAATTGCCTAACAATGGGGAAAAGCTCCGGCTTACGAGTATGCATTTAGAGGACGATACGGAGCGGAGAGACCTTCAATTTTCCCAAAAGGTCCCTTTCTTTTTGTTTTGTTAATAAAATATAAAATCGTTTGTTTCTAATTAGAGTTTAGTCTCTCTTGTCTCTGTCTCTGCATAGTGCGTAGTGCGTAGTCATAGACAACAAGTGAATATTCCTGTACTGCCCTGCCCTTGTTGGTCCCAAGTTTTTGGAATGTTCCAAATTTGACTTAAAATTACAAACATTTGAAGCCCATATAATACAAAGATTTCAAATCCTATGTGATATCCAAAGTAGAGAGCATTTGTGATAGAACAAGAAGGAAGCTAGAATACCAAAAAAAAAAATTCTATTCTTTTACTCCTATCCTATGACAAAATCATTTCAAATTTTGTTACCACCAAGTGCCTTAAGACCTGGAATAACAACCCTACAATAAGAATAAAATGGCAAACTGCATTTTCTAAAACCTTTTCCCAACCTACTAGTCTTCCAAATATCAAATAAACTTAATGTGGATCTTTTCTAGATTATGGGTATGAATATAAAAACTTTTAGTTATTTCATGTTAAATAGTCCTGATTAATGGGTTATAATGTAACTTACCAACAATAATTTACAATGCCTTGTTTGAAATAATTTGAGCTTGCAATAGGATTCCAATACAGGTTTTCTTAACAATAAGAAAAAATTGCAGAGTTACCCCCACCCAAACTACATTTAATGTTCCCCTAGTAAGGACCTTGTCGAAACTGTCCTTCTCAGGCTCCACCGCCTCGGGAGGAGGGTTTGCCTTGGAGCTGGTAGATGAGGAGGCACAGATGGCTTGGGGGTAGTACACATTTTCTACCCTCCTAAAAGAAAAAGAGGCCTCAACCCCAGCCTAGTTGAGGGCTTCATCCCACACTTGGGAATAGTAGTGCCTACACACCCCCGCAACCTCAACCCTTAAGGTTTCCTCGATCTCTGTCGTTCCTATGTCATAGTCATCTTGCTCAGCTTGATCTCAGGCCTTTTCAGTCTCCTTCAACTTCTTCTTGAAGGTAGCAATTTGTTCTTTGGAGGCGGCCAACTGTTCCTCAACCTAATGGAAGAGTATCCTTTAACCCTCGACCTGCCTCTCTACCACATCCAAAGCAGCCTCAGCGCTCTTCTTGGCGTGATCAGCCTCTGCTAGCTTAGCAGTGAGGTTTTGAGACTTCTTTTCTACTATCTCAAAGGCCTTTACGGCGGCAATGCGCCTACCCTCCTCATCCTTGGCTAGTCTGTGAGAGCTGATAACTATCTCCTCAGCTCTGTGGGCAGCCTAGACAGCCTATATATATATATATATATATATATATAAACAAACAAACAACCATAAACAGCGACGAGAAGATATGTGAGTTAACAAAGTCAGAAGGTGAGTATAGGTGCAAGAAAAATTAATGCTATGAAAATAAAGTGATGGAAGCTATTAATAGGCTTACCTGGGCCAAGTCCCTCTTCAAACTGAGGAACACTTCATGTTTCCTCATAGTACTCAGATCAAACATATCTACAGGTAACAGCAAGGCCTGCTCCAATGCGTCAGCAACATACCCCACCTTCTCTTGCTGGGAATTCCTGGTGGATGCATCAGAGAGAAGGGGGGCTCCATCCAGAACAAGGGGAGGTGCCCAAGCAGGAGCCCCAACCTGGGTTTTAGCTCTTTTATCTGCCAGGTTTTAGGTTGTCCTGGCTTGTTTGGCCCTCTTTTGGAGCTTGGCATCCTTGGGAAGAGGACCCTTGCCTCCCTCCCCCAAATCTTAGCTTCTTTGATCCCTCTTCCTTTTGTGATTGGCAGGATCAACTTGGAGAGGCTGAGTGGGAGGAGGAGGTGGGAGTTTGACTTGGGCATTCTTATCGAGCGCCTTGTTCCTTGAGGTAGACTTTATCATGTCCAAGAGACCGGTCCTCAGCTTTCGTTGTATTCCCATGATGTCTAGAATGGGGAAGGCCTTTCGTATTTAGCTTTCTTCAACTAGAGATTGTGGTTGGTTAAACACCTCGAAGTCGTCCTCAGAGTCGAACACTTCAACTATTTCTCCTTCTTCTTCTTCTTCTTCTTCCTCTTTCTTGACAATAAGACGGAAAGAAGAGGCCTCTACCTTGGGTATGCCTTCTGGTATGGGGCTAGTGGTAAGGACTCCCTTTGGTATTAGGTTGGAAATAAGGAAACCCGGTGCGGCTACACTTATCTGATGAATACGTGGGTCCTATGCCTTGATAACGCACTTCGGCGCTTGGAATGTCCTGGAAATCAGAATGTAATCCAAAATCAAGTAGGCAGCTCTTAGTTGTCCGTCTGTGTGGACAAATACCTTGACCTTCAAGATTTTGTCCAAGCTTTGCTGGTTCACCAGACTGAAGTTGGGAACGGCAACTCTCTTATCTGCAAAACCATCAAGAGAAACAAAAAACATAATTAGCAAAGGACAATTCAAATAAAAGGAATTTTCAGGTACAAACACAAACAAAGGAAAAAGAAAAGAAAGCAACTTAGAAATTGTAAATCTAGACCTAGAGCCCCACCTGGTTTCCCCTCTCTTGTTGGACAGGGTAGGCCATCGTGCCACTCCCCTAATACAATAAAGAAATCATTGTTTAGGCCTTTATTGGAATCAGGGAGGCATTAGATAAGCCTGACCTCGGGGTACCTAGATTTTAGGTAATACCCCTGCCCCTTTAAGTGATGAAGGTTGTAAACCCAATTGACGTCGTGGTGTGTAAGGTTTAAGCCCATTCTCTCGTTAAGGGCATCTACACTACCGTAGATTTTGAACATGTTGGGTGCGCACTAGGTGGGAGCTAACCTATGAGCCCTAAAGTAGTCCCTGGTAATGGTGCCCATGGGAATTCTCATCCCACCCTCTATGAAAGCAATCATTAGGATCACCATTTCTCCCTTTTACCTTTTTTCGTGCCACTCACCCTCCTTACAATATCTAGTAAACACTCTGGGTGGAATCCTATACAAGTCTCTAAAGCTCTCCATTCCCTCCTCGGAGTCTACCAAACTTTTGAATCTACCTATTTCTAGAAATGTGTGGAGGAACTAAGAAGATTGAAAGAAGAAAGTGGGGCCAAGGAGGAAAAGACAAAGAAAAGAAGAGTGTATAGAAAAATAAAGAGTAAAGATTTAGGAAGACTTACAGAAAAAATAAAAGTATCCTCGGACAAGCTTTGGTATTTGTAGGGGCACGAGTGAGTTAGGAAAGTTTGCAAGTTCAAAGTATGTGCGCTAAAACGAAATGAATGCTAAAGTGAGATAAGTGATTGATTTAAGTGGTATTTATATCAAGGAGGGGGCTAGAAGCAGGAAAATTCCCGCTCGGTTCCCAGCAAAATTCTAAGCCATTGAATTTGCATCATGCCGTAGAACGTGGGGGACAGGGAGCCGTAAAAATTTAATGAAGACGCGTGTCGAATGCCGAAGCACCAAGAGTATGCCTTGGGCAATTAAAAAGGCATCTTCACAGGCAGAGGTGGGATGCAATGAACACAGTGCAACTACAGTGATATCGAGATCCTCCTCCCTTCCTGAAGAGCTAGAAAGAAGAATCTCGAGGGACTATTGTAGGGATATTGGGCCCAAGAGCTCATTATCTATGTATATATTGAGCCTAAAGCCCAAGCCGAGGACTAGAGATCGTCCGAGGAGGAGTAAACATTGTTAAAGAAGTCCATGTTAGTAAATGAAGAAGTTAGTTTTGGTCATTATAGCCTAGGAGGGTGAACCGAGGATGAATGTCTCCTCGACTAACCAAAGCTGAGGTCCAAATAGGTAGTCTACCATCCAAGGGAACGTTCCAGGGAGTTCTGTTGGTACAGATAAGCATTGCAGAAACATAGAACAAGGGAGAGTCCTAAAATATCTTAGGAGAAAGTTGCTACCACCGTATTAAATGCTCTGCAGCTAACTCTCTGGCTGCATTAATGTGGATGTGATACCTGAACAATGGCTTTCAGTCTTACAACTACTACATAAAAACTTTAGAAATGTGCTGATGGGACAAGTATCAACACCAACCACCTGGCTTGCACGTGGAGGGTAAAGATGAAAGGGGAAGAAAGTATAAAAGAAGAAGGAAGCAATGAGAGAGGGGGGTCGAGAAATTAAGAGAAAAATATTGTAGTAATCAAGAATTGCATTTGTAACCAAACTTGAGAGAGTTATATAAGAACTGATCTTTTCAGATTATGCTGAGGACGATTTTCTTGAGTGTAAACTTGTCTATCTTCATTCTTTTGTCATCAAGATCCACCTTATTTGTTGTCTGATTCACTAAAGCCCAGTTTTTCCAACCCACTCTCTACAAATTCATTGTTTTGGGCTTCTTGGGCTTGAGTCCATCTATCTTTTGGGCTAGGGACTCAAATTTGATCATTACAATAATAATAATAATAATAATAATAATGCATTATATTTTTTTTTTTTGGTTGAATAAGTACTTTATTGCTTAACCCGAAAGAGGGGAGAAACAAAAGAATTAGGTCAACTTCCATCTCTATCTAAAGCCCGCAAAATTGAAGAAGACAAATTTGAGATGGGAACTGGCCTAGTCCAGCTTACAAGAGTTGCCCATTGGGCCAAAAGATGAGTAGGGAGACTATAAAATGTACCCTTTTGGTTTTTTGGGGAAAAACATTTCTTCTAGTGGTTTAGCAAGAAAACAAAACCCTCAAGAAAGGTCTATGCACGGTTCGGTCGATGCGGTTTTTGGGCAAATTTGCCACTGCACAGTGGGGATCGATTACCTCTCCACAACCTCCGTTCATCATCACTAGAGATTGGTTCTCCGGCGTCCATCGGTGCAAGTTTTGAGCACCGGTGCGGCTCGGTTTAGTCGATCATGCTAAGACATACCCGCAGATCAAAACCCATGTAACCACAGTGACAGATCAAAACCCATATACTCACTGATCGAAACCCACACTACAACCATAGATCAAAAACCCAATGCCAGAGAAATCAAAAGTTGAAAACCACAAAGGAAGAAAGGAAGCTGAATAAGGCATCAAAAGTCTGATAAGTAGTTTAGTTATTGTCAACTACCTGCAAAACTAAAAGAAACATGCATGTTGAAGTTCATGTGGTAAATATTGAAAATTATATTGAATTGGAAATTATTATCATGACATAATGGAGTTCATTATACTTATTTAGATTAACCTTTTGATACTCATCTGTGGCATCAAATAGCTTTGCATAATTTGCTGGAATAAAACTGATTTGGTGTGTCAATTATTCTAGGTTTCCTATATATATTTTCATGATTCATTTTTATTTTGGTAACTGGTTTCCATCTTGCATCATTTTAAGGCTTAAACCTCATGTTTCAATTATCTTCAAATTTTGATTAGTGTATACTTGTTCTAATTGCAGACGAGATGCTCAATAGACTTTGAGCAAGGTAGAGAGATTGAGCCTAATGACCATGTCCATGACCATTTGAAGGAGGTTCATCTTGCTGGATTTTATGGCACCTTGAGTCAAATTAAATTTGCCATATATTTGCTCAAAAATGCTCCTGCTCTTAAACGATTGGTAATCGATCCAAAAGAGAAATGTGGCCTTGTAGATTCCTATCGGCAGTTGTCTAAGAGGGAACGTAAAAATATATCATGGAATGAAGGAGAACGAGAGCGGGTTTGTGAACAAATGCAAGAGTTCTCCAAAGATGTACTGCTTATCATTTAATGTTTTTGAATTTGATCTAACTTTTTATTTATTTATATAATTATTTATCCTTTTTTTAGCCAAAGAATATCATGAAAATTTGTCTCTTCTGAACAAAATGCCCAAAATGACATCTTTTATTATTATTATTATTTTTTAAAATGCAGGCCGAGTGTTTTAAAATCTTAAAAACAGTCAGATAAAATTTTAGAAAAACCAAATAAATCTACTAAAAAGTTCCATTCAATGTAGCTTTTGGGAAAATGATGCTTTCCATTTGAAATGGAGGGGATATTGTTGGTTTGTGGGCTTAACACTAGCCCAAGCCCATGCCCCGGATCCTTGATATGAGTATAACAAATTCGGACACCCATGAGAGCTAGCTACCTCTTTTTTTTTTTCCTTATTTCAACTTATTTAGGTTACATTTGGTAACTCTATTGCCTTTGGATTTTGAAGTCTGTTAGAATTAACATAACACATATTGTTAGGAAATGATCTTTGGTATTATGCAAAAATACTTAATAAAAATTAATTATACTAATGAATTAGTGTTTGATTATGTAACTGGGAAAAAAAAATGATTTCTGTAGGGTCCGTTTTTGTGGCCCAAGCCCACGAGATATGGAATACGAGCCCAACACACCAAAAACAATAAATTTGTAGAGCGTGGGTGAAAGAACTGGGCCGGATATGAATTAAAAAAGAGTTGGTGGTGGTCTGGGCAAGTAATCTAACATGCAATCACGTAAAAACCATGAAGGACTAAAGGTCAGAAGAGGAATTTTATTGGATGTTCTTAGGTTACAGATTTTAGAGCTATAGTAAAGTATTTTTTGTTCTTCTTTTCCTTTTTCTTCGATCCCCCTCTATCAAGGGCTCTCCTTCTTTATATAGACTCTTTCCTAATCATCCTAACCTTCCACTTGTCCTCCATCTACTAACATACTTGAGTATGGGTCACATCAAGCACCTCCTTTAGCTTCTTGGGAGTGGCGGTAGGTGAAGTAGCACTGTTCAGGGGTCTTCTCCACAGAAATGCGGCCAGAGAAGTTGCTGCAGGGCATTAAATGCGGTGGTGGCAGCTTTTTCTTGATATATTTCTTCATCCTTATCATCCCCAGGAATGCTCAGAGCTTATCTTTGTCACCAAGATTGCCAGGAAGGGCACTCGGGGTTCCGGTACATTTATTTAATCAATGTTATGCGTGTCCGAGGAGTAAAACCTCCTCGGAAAGATGGTGGTCTCTTCGGATCGTACTCACCCACCATCTTTGGGTTCGCTGCCCATAAGTGAACTTTATCCCAGCCCATTAGCACTCTTCGGACATGAAGTGGTCTCAAAAACAGGGCCCCAGGCCCAGTTGGTAAATCTGGGCTTTTATCCCCCACAATTTCCATTAAATAATACTTTATAATTTGAATATTATACCTTTAGTAAATTTTTAAATAACAACCCTAGCCACACACAAAAAACAAAGATAGAGTAGATATATAGAGGAGGTAGTCCCGTGTTATCCTACCCATAGGGAGAGTCATCCCCCTTTCAATGAAAGCTATCATGGGGATGATGACTTCTCCTTCCTCCCTGTGTGTCAGTACCTGTTCCGAGGAGCAATATCGCAGGGCTACTCCCTGTGGTATGTGGTATTTGTCCTTAAAAGCCTCTATTTTGGTAGGAGTATCTACTAGATGCTTAAATCTACCCATCTGGATTAGGCAAGGAGGAACAACTAAAGTTAGTAGATGAAAGAATAAGAAATGGAAGGCCGAGAAGACCGGCCGAGGAGAAAAAGAAAAATTTAAAGAAATAGAAACTTACGGGAACTAAGATGTGTAATAGTCCCTGAAAACTTCAGAAAAGTTTTCAAAGGCTTCTCAGGGAAAAGGTACGGGGAGTTTAGTAGCTTAGAAAGCTTTGCGAGTTTGAACACTTGGGATTTCTGGAGAGCTTTAGAGTTCGTGAAATGAAGGGAAAATAATTTCCCCCAGGGCTTTATATAGGGGGTGGAAGTAAGTGGGAGTTATCTTGCTCAAAATTTCAAAGGAAAGATCAACTGTTGGATTAGCGCCCCACCGTTGGATGCGAGGGACATAACGTCGCCTAGAGCAATTAATGACGCCTTGTGGGCTCCGAAGCATCAGTAGCAATTATGAAGCGCATAAAATGGTACTCCTGCACGTGTAAAAACAGGGGTTTGATGTTATTAACCCTTAACAGATCAAAACCCCGTTTTTCCTCCTCGAATGCGAGGGAAAAACCAGAATTTTGAGGGGCTATTGTAGGGATAAGGGACCAAATTCATGAACTAGGCCTTGGGCTTGGCCACGGATCTTGTCTGTCCGAGGAGGATAAACAGCAGTGAAGGTGTCAAACTCAGAATCTCATAAGTAAAATACAAAGGAAAGGGCTGAGAAAGTTGGTCCGAGGAGGAATTTCTCCTCGGATAAGTAAGGCATGGATCAAACGTATACCTTGCCATTCAAGGTGACTTTTTGGGATGATCTATTGATAGATACATGCGATATGATCGTGCAAAAGGGATGAGAGCTCAAAGGAATCTAAGAAAAAGCTGCTATCACCTCATTGAATGCACATTAGCTACTTTTATGGCCGCATTTATGTGGAGAAGACCTCTAAACAGTGCTGCATTGGCTATCACAACTCACAGAGAGCCAAAGGGGGCGTCTGATGGGACATGCACTCAAGTGAAGGTTCAGATGATCAACAAGTGTAGAATCAAGATGGTTTGAAAGGAGCTATATAATGTAAGAGACCCTCCATTAGGAAAGGGTCGGAAAATGAAAAAGAAACACTGTAGCAACCTAAAACTAGACTTGTAATAAAGCTTTAAGGTAAGGGTTATCAAATAGCCCATGGCCTACGGCCCGACCGAAAAACCCAGCAGCCCATCGGGCTAATGGGCAGCCCAGCCCGTTGTTATTGAGGCCCATGGGTAGCCCACTAGCCCAGTGGGTTAGGTCGTGGGCTAGTTTTTATGCCCATGGGCACCCGGTGGGCTAGCCCAGTAGCCCAACCCTTTGGCCCAACCCGTTGCCCAGTCCAATAACTTAGAATTTTTAACAAAAATATATAGGAAGTATATGAAGGATTGATCTTGAGATATTGTAATAGAATTTTTTAAGAGAACTCTTCCAACCACTAAGATACTTAAAGTAATTGTGCTAAACTTAGTTTACTAAATATATATTTTTCTAGTATTCTAGCAAATTTGAATTAACCATTTGATTTTTTTTATTAAAGATAAAAATAAAAAACTATTTGAAGCCTTATTTAAAAAAAATTAAATAAGTTTCCATCAGCAAAACAAAAAATTAAATAGATTTGACGATAAAAAAAATTGTAATTAAGTATTAAATTTTTTGATTCTTTCCTTAAAAAAAACTAGATTGATTATTCCCTTATTAAAAATTGATTATTTATTTTAAAAAATAATAAAATAATATGCTAACACAATCTCATGGGTAGCCCATTAGGCCAAACTTAGTAGCCTAGCCCATTAAAGACAAAATGGGCATTGCCCATGGGCAGGATTATGGGCTGGGGTTTTCTCTTTCGGCCCTGCCCGACCCGGCCCGTTAACTAGTTAAGAACTCATTATGCCAAGCCCATTGTGCCCTAGGTCCAAGTAAAAATGGGCCGGGCCAGCTCGACCCGGCCCATAGACGACCCTTACTTTAAGGGAAATACCTAAGAATCAATCTCCTCGGTCTTGGCTGAGGACATTTTTCTTTGAAGAAACGTCTATTATCTTTCCTTCCTTATCACTCAAATCTATCAGCTTGTCATTTGATTCACTAAAACCCAGTTTTCTAACCCATTTTCTACAAATTTATTGTTTTGGGCCTTTTGGACTAAAGTCTACTCTCCTATTGGGCTTGAAGTTTGAAAAGGGTCCCTGCAGTAATTAAATTATGATTTTTATCAACTTCGAAATTACCTTTTTTTTAATTAAGATAAAAAAAAATATTAATTTTATGTTGTGGATTGTAATCAAATTATGATTTTTATCAACTTAGAAATTATAGTAGAAATTAAAAATTATGATTTTTATCAACTTAGAAATTATAGGAGAAGAAAATTATATCCATTTTAAAGAAAAATCTAAAAATTTTTCTACAATTTAATGAAGCCACTTGGCGTAACTACGGCTTCTAAGCCCAACTTTTATTATATAGTATACTAGTCACTAACCCGTCCGATTCACAGAAAAACTATTAACTCTGAAAAAAAAAAATTTAACAATGAGTAAATAGAAATTCTAAAAAAAAAAAAAAATTAATTGAAATTAATCCAAACAAATAATTAATCAACCAAAAATATAGCTTTTAATAAGAAAACAAAAAATCACATGAATCTAAATAAAAAACATTTGAGGTGAAGACTTAAAACTTTAAAATTTATAAAATCCCCAAATTCTTCTTCCGAATCAAACCAAATTTAACAAATTTATATATAACATACCAAATAAAAATTTATCATTCCTTAGGCCGGAAAACATAGATTGCATCTTTGATTGTTCTCCAAGAAAATAGAGATGCTTTATCTACCATATACAATATAAAAAAATAATTAGTAAAAATTTCAACCCAAAAACCAAACTTACGATTATCAACGTGAGTTTTTTTTTTTTTTTTTTTGAGTCCTATCATAATTTTTTTTTTATATAAATTATCAACGTTTGAGTTTAAGTTTAAATTGGACTTATTAGAAAGATAGAGTTTCACTCCTTGTTAAGTTTTGATTAAACAAAAATAATCTTATTTTAAAAACATGATAATGATGAGTTTGAATTTAAGTTAGACTTATTAAAGAAATAGAGTTTCACTTTTGGTTAAGTTTGAACTATAAAAAATAATTTTATTTAAATAAAATAATAATTATATTTAAATATTGTGAGAGTTTCAAAAGTTTTAGTTTTATACGATATATGATATACAGTTTTATAGATAGACTGAAATTCTAAAAGCACCTTTTAGTATTTTGGGTAAATTTCATAAACCACCCTAAAGTTTGTGATATTATCAACTAAGTCCAAAATATTTAAAATCGTACCAATTTCATCCTAAAAGACAATTTTGTCCCTGAACTTAAAAAGAAAGAAAAAAAACGCCGTTACTTCTTTTAAATTTCCCTTCTTCCTCTGTCTTCTGTCTCTTTCCTCTCCTCCTTTCTTCTCTGAGTTCTCCATCTCAGAACTCTCTAACGGAACCTTAGCCACGGCGAAGCCCATGACTTGGTCAGTGGCACCACCACGCAAGGTCTTCCCGATTCCCACCGCAAGATTGACCCCATCAGCGCCGTCAACGGACTCTCGCCCCTTCTCTCTCAAATCGGAACCCACACGGTGGTGGTGGTGCTTCGATCTAGATCTTGCCTTCAACGGACTCTCTCATCCTCTTTACGGCGGCGTTGTGGATCGTGGCACGACATTTGGATTCCAGATTTGGGTACTATCTCTTCAAGAGACGACGAAGCTGATCTTGTGATATGGTGTGTTTTTTCTGGTTCCTTTAATGAGGTTGACAGTTGGGATTGTGTTCATTTTCTGTGTTTGGCAGAGATTTTTGCTGGTTTTTTGGGTGGGTTTTGTTGCGATTTTTAGGAAATTTCATTGTGAATTTACAAAGGGATTTTATGTGTTGTTTGGCTTGGATTTTTGCTTGTTTTTCTGGGATATCTGTTGGGATTTTTAGGAGATTTCATTGGGAATTTTCAAAGGGATTTATGTGTGTTGTTTGGCTTGGATTTTTGCTGTTTTTTTGGGTTTCTATTGGTTTTGAAAGAGATTTTTATTGGTGGTGTTGTTATGCTGGTGACCAAGTGATGGACTTCGACGTGGCTAAGGTTCCCTTAGAGAACTCAGAAGAGAGGGAGAGAGGAAAACAGACAGAGGAAGAGAAAAAAAAAAAGTAACGGCGTTTTTTTTTTTAAAGTTCAGGGACAAAATTGTCTTTTAGGACGAAGTAGGTAGGTTTTAAAATGTTCTGGACTTAGTTGGTATTATTACAAACCTCAGTGATGGTTTGTGAAATTTACCCTAGTATTTTTTAATCACAACCTGTGTTTTATTTATATTTATACTCTCTCTCGGTCTATATTTCTCTGAAATTAGTATTGAAAAGAGGTTTTGCAGTTAGCGTTTTCTCAACAAAAAAAAAAAAAGGTTTTGCAGTTAGCGAGTTGCAAGCAAAGTAAGGATAGATTACTGTAAGTTTAATTGAGTTTATGATGATTTTGTTGGTCTATCTTTCTCATGGTTTGTTTTGTTTTCTTTGGTACTGTCTGTTACCCAGTCGTGGAGATCAGATCATATCATATCATGGGTTCCAAATCGCCTAACAATGGGGAAAAGCTCCGGCTTACGAGTATGCAATTAGAGGACGATACGGAGCGTGGAGACTTTGAATTTTCCCAAAAGGTCCCTTTCTTTTTGTTATGTTAATAAAATATAAAATCGTTTGTTTCTAATTAGGGTTTAGTCTCTGTCTCTGTCTCTGCGTAGGGCGTAGTCCATAGACAACAACAAGTGAATATTCCTGTCTTGCACTTCCCTTGTTGGTCCCCAAGTTTTTGGAATGTTCCAAATTCGACTTAAGTATCCATAATCTGGGTCAAATATCGTACTCATTATTGGGAAAGTTTTTGTAAACTAGTTTTGATTATTGGGAAAGTTTTTATATGTTTCGAGTTAGGTTGAGGGGTCAATCCAACCCGGGTAAAAAAAAACTCAAAACAAATTTATTAATAAAACCTGAGTATAGCACCAAACCAACATAAACTATTTGATTAGTGCATCAAACTAATACAAATAAAAGCAGATTTATAATCATATAAATTAGTTCATCAAACCAAAAGAGTAAATAACAAAACCATATAATATGTATTTTAAATATATATTAAATATACGTGGGTTGGATTGGATTAGGCGGAGTTGTAAATCTGTTAGACCTGCACCCAACCAAACCTACTAAAAAAATGGCAAGGCAACCCAACCCAACCCAGCCCAGCAGGTTGAGTTGGATTGAGTCGGTTCTGGCAGATAAGTGGTTGGTTGCACACCCCTCTCTGATTGTGTGAAGAGTACTCTTCATGACTTGGTGATTTTGCAAATCTTATTTATCTGTGAATTTACAAATCTTATTTATCTGTGAATTTAGATATTCATTTTGCTTTCTTAACCTGATATGATTCACTTATAGAAAGAAAGAAAGAAAAATTAGGATGAAAAGCTATTGATCACTTGCTTTGCTTCTAATTTTGTAGGTTGGTTTAAGTACTAGTACTAGACAAGAAGATATCATCAGTGAATTGCCGACAGATGTTCTCTCTTTGATTCTCTCATATCTGACATTCAGTGATGCTGTCAAAACAAGTGTGTTATCACATAGATGGAGAAGAATCTGTGCTTCCCGTTTATCCCTCATATTTGATAGGCATAACATTATACCAATCTTTGGTTATCCTTGCATGGATTACAAGCATATATTTGTTGAAAGAGTGAATCAATTCCTGCAGTTTTATGAGGGTACACACATTGTTTCGTTTCAGCTCCGTTTCTGTCTTGGTATGGATTGCGCAAACAATATTGACCAATGGATCAGTTTCGCCAATAAAATGGGTGCTGAAAACACCACTATATGTTTCGATTGTGGCTGGAAGTGTCTTGGGCCTGCCAGCGGATACAAAAGGGAAGAAATGTATGTTTTTGGTAGTGAGCTTCTTTCTCAAGCCACAGAGTTCAAATTAAATTGTCTGAGGTTGCAAGCATGCAAATTGGGACCTAATTTACCCAAATATTTAAGAATCCTCGAATTAGTGGAAGTACCTTTAGTCCTATCTGAGGTGCAGACCATCTGTTCTTGTTGTTTGAGCCTTCTCAGTCTGTTTTTGATTAACTGTAGGCTTCCTTTTAAATTAAGGATTTTTGCCCCATTAATGCATTTGAGGACTTTAATCATTGACGGTTGCCGTGGGGTTAAGGAAATTGAGCTGTCGGCTTTGAATCTCTGTAGATATGAATATTATTCTACCTTATGGGCTAAACATTCATTGCTTTTAGTCCCTAAGCTGGAAGAAGTGTATTGCCAAGTAAGCCATGAACAAAGTGCGCATTATATTTTCCATCAACTTGCAAAAGACCTCCCTAATCTGAGGATGCTACATGTTATTACCATTGTTAATTGGGTATGTGCAAAAAATTAAAATTCTGTTGTTCTTTTTGAAGTGAAAGATTTGTTAGTAATCATAAGAGTGTATTTCTCTACGTAGGTGTCCATACCTAAAAGCATTGCGGTCTTCAGCAAGGTTGAAACGTTGGAGCTGTATTTCGGTCGAAGGATGGAATTTGACGTCTTGAAGATGACAGCTATTCTCAGAGCCTTTCCCCTTTTGCAGAAATTTTATTTGCAGGTGAGTGATATATGTATACTGTCTAGTTATTTTCATGCTTGTCTACTCCAAGCATGGCTTTGGAATATGGTTTTACTGCTTCTGTTTATATGTTTCAAGGGTCCCAATTTTTCTAACTCTCTCTCTCTCTCTGTCCCTTTTTCTCTTATTTTTACAAATCCCACTCTAATAACCGCCCAAAGCCTTGCAAAAAGTCCCATTCTGCCGCATAGTTGAAATAAGATGACATTTTGTGCAGTAGAATAACTCAACTCCCTAGATGGTCAACTGTCCTGGGTCCCAGTGACAGTGATACTCTTATAGGGTTTTCTAATTTGATATTTTTTTGCTTGTAATTCTTTGGTTGCAATTCTTTACGCTATCTTGTGTTTTGTTTTGATCTTGAGTTAAGTGTTACTGGAACGAAATCTTTTACTTACTAATAAGGAAAAAACATGATATTTTTGAGGAATCTATCTAGAATACCCGGAACAAGGCATCAAAAGTCCGATAAGTAGTTTAGTTATTGTCGACTACCTGCAAAACTAAAAGAAACGTGCATGTTGAAGTTCATGTGGTAAATATTGAAAATTATATTGAATTGGAAATTATTATCATGACATAATGGAGTTCTTTATACTTATTTAGATTAAACTCTTGATACTCATCTGTGGCATCAAATAGCTTTGCATAATTTGCTGGAATAAAATTGGTTTGGTGTGTCAATTATTCTAGGTTTCCTATATATATTTTCATGATTCTTTTTTATTTTGGGAACTGGTGTCCATCTTGCATCATTTTAAGGCTTAAACCTCATGTTTCAATTATCTTCTAATTTTGATTAGTGTATACTTGTTCTAATTGCAGACGACATGCTCAATAGACTTTGAGCAAGGTAGAGAGCTTGAGCCTAATGACCATGTCCATGAACATCTGAAGGAGGTTCATCTTGCTGGATTTTATGGCACCTCGAGTCAAATTAAATTTGCCATATATTTGCTCAAAAATGCTCCTGCTCTTAAACGATTGGTAATCGACCCAAAAGAGAAACGTCGCCTTGTAGATTCCTATCGGCAGTTGCCTAAGAGGGAACGGAAAAAAAGATCATGGAATGAAGGAGAACGAGAGATGGTTTGTGAACAAATGCAAGAGTTCTCCAAAGATGTACTGCTTATCATTTAATGTTTTTGATTTTGATCTTACTTTTTATTTATTTATATAATTATTTATCCTTTTTTTAGCCAAAGAATATCATGAAAATTTGTCTCTTCTGAACAATATGCCCAAAAAAGCACAGAAATGTAGGCAGAGTGTTTAAAAAAAATGCATCTTAAAAACACAGACTCAAAATTAATGTGCGGATAAAATTTTAGAAAAACCAAATAAATCTACTGAAAAATTCCATTCAATGTAGCTTTTGGGAAGAGGATGCTCTCCATTTGAAATGGAGAGGATATTGTTGGAATGAAGAGGTTTTAGAAAATCATCTCGTGTCATTCGGTACTTCATAGTTCAAATTGCTATCGGCATGTGTGAAAATCAGTCCAAAATAGAAATTGGTTTGTGGGCTTAACACCAGCCCAAGCCAAGCCCCGGATCCTTGATATGGGTATAACAAATTCGGACACCCATGAGAGCTAGCTACTTTCTTTTTCTTTTTCTTTTTCTTTTTTAATATTTTTATTCTTTCTTCTTCTTCTTTTTTCCTTATTTCAACTTATTTAAGTTACGTTTGGTAACTCTATTGCCTTTGGAATTTGAAGTCTGCTAGAATGAATTCTAACATTGAGTTTTAACACAACACATTTTGCTAGGAATGGTCTTTGGTATTATGCGAAAATACTTAATAAAAAGTAATTATGCTAATGAATTAGCGTTTGATTGTGTAGCTGGAAAAAAATTGATTTCCATTAAATAATCATTTATTATTTAAATATTACGCCTTTAATATATTTTTTAATAACAACCCTAGCCACAAACAAAAAACAAAGATAGAGTTGATATATATATATATATATATATATTTTGAGAAACAAGATAGAGTTGATATAATCAGATCTAAATGATCTATGTACAAACAAAAGATATTTACGTTACTTTTAATCAAATAATTTTGACTGAAAAGAAAAAATAACATACCAATAATTTCCTAATGTCTTTACAAAAAAATTCAATAATTTCTAAATTTTTTTTTTATAACTCTCCATAATTTCTATCAGTTCTCTATTCTTTTTGAGCTTTTATTATTATTATTATTATATATTAAGAGAATTCAAAAAGTTAATTATAGCTTCATAAAATGTTAAAAATGCCCCTAATCTAATTAGATAATTCTTATTCTTAAAAAATAAAAAATAAAGTTAAAATTGTAATTTAACAAAATTCAAAAAAATAAATACTAAAGAAACTTTTTTTCCTAGAAATTAGCACACTTTCTATTTTTTTTCCTTAAAAACTACGCTACAAAAAAATTGTCCTGTCCCAGCGTTTTTATAATCCACTGTAATAGATAAGCCTGTACCAACGCTTTTTGAAAACGCTAGTATAGGAACGCCAGTATAGGAAATCCTATTACAGCGGCTCAAAACCGGTGCTTTACAAAGCACTGCAATAGGAGGCTTATAGCGGCGTTTTTCAAAAACGCTGGTATAGGAAGCCCAAAAAACCTATACCAGCGCTTTTGTGAACACTAGTATAGGAATAGCCTATGCCAGCACTTTCAAAAGTGCTGGTATAGGCCTTTTAAATTATATTGATTCAAGACTTATACCAGTGCTTTTTAGAACGCTGGAATAGGTACCGCCTATGCCAATGCTTTGAAAAGTGCTAGTATAGGTCTTTTAAATTATATTCATTCATGACTTATACTAGTGCTTTTGAAATTACTGGTATAGGTGGTATAGGGCATATGCTTGTCCCAGCGCTTTTGAAAAGCTCCGGTACAGGTCCAGCAACCCTATACCCACATTCATTGTGCAGCGGTTTGAAATGTCGGGAAAAAAAATGGCAGGATAGGAATTTTGACCTTATCCCAGCGTTTTTTAAGGCTATCCCAGCGGTTTTGAAAACATGGGGACAACTCCATTTTTTTTTGTAGTGCTAGCACACCCAACAGTTTACTCCATTTCAAATCCTAAATTTTAGTTTTTTTAAAATCCCTTCTTATGTAACCTCACTAACAGTAGATAAATTCAAATTGAAAAATTAAGTTAAACTCAAAATAAAAAAGAGCCTCATTGCATGTGTGGAGCGTGTGTGATGAGGCTAGTTATTATTATTATCTCTATATATCAAGAGGATTCTGAAAATTAGTTATGACTTCAGAAAATGTCAAAAATACCCCTAATCTAATTAGATAATCTTTATTCCTTCAAAAAAAAAAAGGTTAAAATTGTAATTCGAAAAAAAAAAAAAAAAAAAAAACAACTACGAGCGAAACTTTTTTCCTAAAAATTATCACATACTCTCTATTTAAATATATTTCACACACATTTGCATTTTTTGCTAATTATTATTATTATTATTATTCAATAGTTACAACAAAATGACTTGAAAGTTGAAACATTCAAGAAGTGTCAATTAATTGAGTTACAAGTTTGTTGGCAAAATTGACCTAGTACTCAAATCTCCCAATCATGGCTAGCAAAAAATTGCCACCTATAGCCCCAAAATCATCCCCAAAAAAAGCCATAATCATCGTCAGTGATTTAAGATTGTTGTCATTGTCAATTGTAATTAAAAGAAAAAGAAATTGAGAAATCCCAAAATCTAATCAACATATGATGATCCATATAGATACTATCATATAATAATGGATTAGAGACAATACCATTTTGGGCCGAAACATAACTTCTTAGTTTCTTTCTACTCAAAACAAAAAACCTTATCATTCTCAACCAAAAAAAAAAAGTCTAGTGTAATGATGAGGGACACGAAGTGTCTGGGTTGCAGTGATGTCTGCTATGACAACAATGGCGTTGTTCTGTGTCACCAAGGTGATTGTCACGTGTTCTACTGCAAGAACTACAATGGCTTTGCCAGACCTAAGATTGATCATGTTAACTCGTCCCTCGCCTGTAGAAGGTGCAATAACTCCTTTGACCTCGAAGACAAACCAGCGACGCCATTAATACCTAGTTATTTTTTTACTTTTAGTATTCTCTATTGTGATTTTTTGTGTTTGTGATTTAATGTTGGTTATTTGTAAATTTTTTCATTTGGAGAAGAAATTGGTGTTTGTAAAATATATCTTGTCATTCCTAAGCATTGATTTGATAATGCTATTGCTAGGGGTCGGTTGCTTATGGCGGTGAATTTTGGAAGATGAGGATTGACATTAATAGTATGTATTTTTTTGAAAAATGATTTTTGATATCGTTATGGGTTTTTACTAGCTTTTGTGTGTGTGTTTGAAAATGTTGAAGGGTTTGGGAGGATAGGGCAATCTGAGGCAAGGGCAATTCTCCAGAGTAAGGATTCTTTACTAGTTGGTATTAACGACCCTTTCATCAAAATTATTTTTTGTAAATTTCGAATAAACTCACTACAAGAAAAAAAATTTACAATGAAATTTTTCATTGCAATAAAATCTTATTGCAATCAAATCTTCCGCAATAGGTTATTGCAATAAAAGGTTTTGTTGCAATACACTTCTGTTGCAATATAGAATTTTTAATATTTAAAAAAACAAGATTATTGCAACGAAAATTGTTATTTTTGTATATTTCAAATAAAAAAAAAATCAGTTGCGCACTATTGCAATAAACGTTGTCGCAATACGTTATTGCAACAAAAATAATCATTGTGATAACTTATTGCAATTATTTGAATGGTATAGCATGTGATGATCCATATAGATACTATTATATAATAATGGATTAGAGACACTACCATTTTGGGCCAAAAAATAATTTCTTAGTTTCTTTCTATTCAAAACAAAAAACCTTATCATTCTTGACCAAAAAAAAAAGAAAAAAAAAGTCTAGTATAATGATGAGGGACACGAAGTGTCTGGGTTGCAGTGATGTCTACTATGGTGACAATGGCGTTGTTCTGTGTCACCAAGGCGATCGTCACGTGTTCTACTACAAGAATTGCGATGACTTTGTCAGACCTAAGATTGATCATGTTAACTCGTCCCTCGCCTGTAAAAGGTGCAATAACTCCTTCGACCTTGAAGACAAACCAACGACGCCAGTAATACCTAGTTATTTTTTACTTTTAGTATTCTCTATTGTGATTTTTGGTGTTTGTGATTTAATGCTGGTTATTTGTAATTTTTTTCATTTGGAGACCTAGTTTTCATAGAGAAATTGGTGTTTGTAACACATATCTTGTTGTTCCTAAGCATTGATTTGATAATGCTATTGCTAAGGGTCGGTTGCTTATGGCGGTGATTTTTGGAAGATGATGATCGACATTAATAGTATGTATTTTTTTGGAAAATGATTTTTGATATTGTTATGGGTTTTTACTTGCGTTTGTGTGTGTGTTTGAAAATGTTGAAGGGTTTGGGAGTATAGGGCAATATTTGGCAAGGGGAATTCTCCAAAGTAAGGATGCTTTGCTGGTTGGTATTAACGAATCTTTCATCAACATTATTTTTTGTATATTTCAAATAAAATTTTTCATTGCAAAAAAATCTTATTGCAATCAAATCTTCGCAACAAATGGTTTTGTTGCAATACATTTCTGTTGCAATATAGAATTTTTAATATTTTAAAAAACAAGGTTATTGCAACGAAAATTGTTATTTTTGAATATTTCAAATAAAAAAAAATCAGTTGCGCACTATTGCAATAAACTTTGTTGCAATATGTTATTGCAACAAAAATAATCATTGTGATAAATTATTGTAATTATTTGAATGGTATAGCAACAACAAATTTTGTTGCAATAACATATGACAATAACTTATTGCAATGAGTTGATTTATTGCAGTGATATGGCAACAATAGATTTCATTGCAATAAATTTAAAATTTGAAATATACCTTATGATGGTGATTTTTGGAAGATCAAGATTGGGATTAATGGTATGTGTTTTTGTTGGAAAATGATTTTTGATAATGTTATGGATTTTGATTTGTGTTTTTATGTGTTTGTTTTTGAAAATGGTGAAGGATTTGGAAGGATAGAGCAGTCTCTGGCAAGGGCGATTCTCCGGAGTAAGGATGTTTTGCTGGTTAATGACCCATTCAGCAAAATTAATCAAATGGTGACGGGCAAATCTTTAGGGAAGGATTTTTTATTTTATTTTTTTATAACCTAATAACATTCTTTTTTTTTTTTGGATGAGAATAACATTCTATTTAGTTATTTACTATCTATCTTGCCCCAACTAGTTTTTGCTAACTCCCTGCATTTTCTTTTTAGCTGTACTAGTTGATGTAACTTATTATTAGTTTTCTTCAATATTTCAATAGTTTTACCAAAAATCTTGTAACTTAACTTATGGGCACCTCAATTTCTAATAGAAACATTCAGGATTCAGATCCCCTCTCCCAACAATCAATGTATAAAAAAGATATTTCAATAAATTTCATAGTAAAAAATTGTAATTATTAGTTATTTTATATATAGACAAAATAGAAATATACTAAGGGTAGTATATATATGTGTATGTGTGGGTGTGTTTACAAATTGAAAATTGCATGATATAGTAGCTAATATAGATAGGCATGTTTCATGCCTACTAAAAAATGCATATATCCTTCATTTTATTATTATTTTTTAATTTTTTTTACATTCTTGATTGTGTGTTACTAAAAAAAAAAAAATTTCCCCTTATTTTTTGGACATGGTTTCAATTGTTGCAAAAACAACTAAATTTGAGTAAAAAGCCATATTTCAAATCAATTGTTTCTCACATAAAAAAACCAATTGTTTCTCATATAAATCTTAGAAAAATGATATTAAAATTTCATTATACTTAAAATAATTAATATAACAAAATAAATATATTTATTATATTAGTAATTTTTCTAATTACATAGAATATATACTACAGTGTTAGTTCCACACACATATATATGCGCGTGCACACACACACACAAAGTAGTTTAGAAATTTAAAGGATTAAGATTAATTTTGGTGAATTCACAAATATTAAATTTTTTTTATGGTTTTGATGACAATTATTGTCAAAGCAACTAAACATGAGTAAGAATATCTTATTCTAAATTTATTATTGTTATTCCAACTAAAAATTATTTTCTATATAGAGTTTATAAAAATAATCGTATAAATTCATTTAATATAAATTGTAAGGGCAGGTTTTGGATCCCAAGGCCAAAAGGTAAATGGATTAAGGCTCAAAGAGTCTAATACAATGAATTTGTAGAGAGTGGGCTAAAAACTAGGCTTCAATGAATTGGACAACATTCACAATGGACTAAAGATGGTAAGAAAGCAAGGAAAAGACAAAGAAAAACAAGTTTTTGCAAAGAAATTCTTCCTCGGCAAAGTTCGAGAAGAGTAGTTCTTGAATATATTGCTCTTTTTGACTTGATTACAATTTCAGTTCTTTGTATTACAGTGTTTTTCAGATTTTTAGATGAACTCCCCCCATCCTTGGAGGATCTCTCATATTATATAGCCCCTTTTGGCTGATCCTGGTCTTCCATTTGTTGATTATGTAGGTACTCAAGTGTTTGTCCCATCAAACGCCCTCTTAAGTCTTCTGTGAGTTGCAGTAACCAAGATAGTACTGTTCAGGGATTTTCTCCACATAAATGCGGTTAGGGTGTTTGGTGAGGTGCATTAAATGTGGTGGCAGCTATCATCCCTCCAATCACGTCAGGCCTAACCCACTCTCTGAAACTCTTCCTTTACAGTGTGGCCCCCTCTGGTAATGTGCCATTAACGTGGCCATGGCCCGCCTCTCTGGCCTTACCATTTGAGTGTATGGACTCCTTGGAACTGTATTGGCCTCCTCAGCCCTGGGTATGACACATGGCATGATTACCTTATTAAACTTCTATTCCTCACATAAATAATTAATGCACAACAGTAGATAATCAATATATGCATTTACTCTATTGGGTAATTCAATGAACTAATACTTTAATATAAATGCAAACTTTTTTTTTTTTGGAGAAGTATAAATGCAAACTTTATTGAAGTAGAAAACTAAATAAAGAGAAGTTCAAAGAATGCGTCACATGGCACCATCTCATACTCTCCAACATGACGTTTCTACTTTTATATATATTGATATTGATTTGCTTTACTTTTGAGTTTGCATTCTAAATTGATATGCTTGTTTGTTTTGTTGCAGCTCACGCATTTGGGACTTGCTGAGGTACATGCAACACCTAGCTCTATAATTTTGAAGAAATTGTTGATATTCTAAGTGTATGGGTTGCTACTACCATATTATGTGTGTTCCTTGTTCACTGGCTTTTAACTCATTAAAGATATTGCATAGTGGACATGTTTCAATACAAAATTGGAAAGGTGATTGTTTACTCGGTATATAGATTTGAAAGCTTTGCTACTTTAAAGCTTGACTAATAAACCTTCACTTTGATGCTTTTAAAAATATTAATCTCTTTAAAAGAACTATGTTTTACATGTATATAAGGGTGCTCATAGTGGATAGTTTGTTTGTGATGCTTCCAAGTTCCAATACCATCTTAGATAGTAATTCTTACTGTTTCTATCCCAGATTTTCAAATCATAAGTTCTGTGAAGTATATCATATCCGAAATTGCAATGTCAACTAGATGGATTATTCCAGGTTGCTAATCAACTTGCCTATTAAACTTGATGTTTTGATGTACAACTGAATTCATATGATGATTTTTCAGATCTCTTGGCTTCTTTCTCCGCGGTAATTATTAACTTGAGGGTATATTAATTATTTATATTTGTATACTTGGTGGCCAAAAGTTTTAAAATGACAACATATGAGTTCCTGCCAGGCCCAAAACAGCCCCATTTTTTTTATTATAAATTATTCCTTTACATATCTGATTTGATAGGAAAGAACCCAAAGCCCAAAATTTCAAAATTTCTCATCCTCTCTTTAAGATACCTGCTGCCTAAGAATGACCCCCTTTAATGCATATTGCTTATGGGCGCAATATGATTATACTAGATGGCAAAAGTAAATCTAATCTACACATTTGAAATGGAGAAATTCTTAGGTAAATGTTTTGATGAAGAAGCCCATAACTTTGCTCAGTTGGCTAGCTGTTGTCATTTTGTTGGGTCTAGTCCAATCTCCTTTTTGCCGATATGGACTGGTAAGGCTTGCCCTCAATATCCCAAAAGTTTATCGGCTCCAGAATGATATCATAAAAATTAAAATGCTAAAATGCAAATTACAACCTTTAAATTTGAGAGAAATTTATTTTAGTTTTTTAACTTTACTTTCGTTTATATATATATATATATATATATTTTGTTGAGGGAATACTTTCGTTCAATTAAGCTTCAAATCTATCTAATTCAAGTTTTTCATCCAATTTCATTAAAAATTGCCCTTAAAAAAATAATATTTTTCTCACATAAAAAAATTTATAAAATTAATAAAAAAATTAAAGATTTTTTATGTGAGATTTTTTTTTCTTAATTTTTTTTCATTAGTTAATTTCATACTTAACAACAATTTTTTTGATAGAATTGGATGAAAAACATAAATTGAATAAATTTGAAACTTCGATAATTCAATTAAATTAATTTCAGTTAAACTTAGAGAGTGCAATTTGTATTTTAGCCAAACCAAAACCAAAAACAACAACAAATATATAGTCAAGCCCTAAGAATATATGTTCCATCAAATAATAAAAGTTCTTTTTACTCCATGTAAATATCATGCTAAAGACATAGGCCTATATATGTGTGTGTATGTATTTGTGTGTACATTTTTTTTTTCCCTTTTCCACTTTTATTGAGGAAATAACTATAAGTGACTCAACACATAAGTTGGTCTAGAATTAGAAGAGGCATGTATTTGCAATGGTTACCGCATAGTAGACCAAGGGACTGTAGCGTCTGGATTTAGTAAAAACAAAGGGCACAAAGGAAATATAGGTTGGCAGCAACAAATTTTGCCCTTCAATCTTTCATTTATTAATTTCCTGTTCTTTGTGTATGTATATATGTTTTTTTTTGAAATTATAAATTATCGATATATTTAGATCATAATTTCTGAATTTTTGTCCTAGCAGATTGTAGAGCATGCACAACTTGACACCAATATCCAAAGTAAACTTAGCCATATCATATTTTTCTATTATGCCCATAGGACACAAATGATATAACCTTTTTCGCAATTCAATTTGTCTTTCCCTTCATAGAAGACATCTTCTTGGGTAAGTCAGATTCACATTTGAGGTCAATGAGGTAGAACTCGTTCCCAAGGCTTTAAAAGGGGTATTTCGAAGGTTCCATGGTCTTGATAGTGAGTTTTTCTTGTAGGCCTTTTTCTCGAAAATAATATAGATTCCTCTTCGAGATTGATGAACTCAGAAGTCAGAAAGTCTTCAAGCACCTTTCCTCTTATCCCATGCTTTCTCTGGCCGAGGTTCCTTAAACTCTTCACATTGAATTTCGAACTTCAAAAACTGATCAGGACATCATTTGACCCTTTCATCTTTTCCTTCTCTACAAGGAACTCATTTCTGATGGGCTTCCCAAATTCCTTTCCCTTTTCCTTATGGGCTTTCCCTGAGGACCCCTTGGATCCCCTTTCTTTGGTCATCTGCTCCTTATACAATGCATCCTCATTATTTTTTATTCTTCTAGTGTTGGGCCCTTCTCTTCACTCCATCTCTTCTTGAGTTATCTTTTTCTTCGTAAGAGCCCTTGTCGGGAGGTGGGCCCTTTGGTTCCTTCAAGGCCTACGGTCTCAATTCCATGGACTGGGCTTTTCCTTATTGTAAACTTTTGGACCTTAACAATGGTGCAATGTAGCGATTGACTTTAATGTTGCCAATAAAAATTAGGCTTTAATGGTGCTATATAGCAATGAGTTTTGATGTTGCTAATAAGAATTGAGCTTTAATAAATTTTTTGTCATAAGCTTGAACTATGAGTTTTGATTTTGGAATTTGAATTCCATTGATAAAATAGGTTTGCCATGGATTTGAATTATGGCTTTTGCAATACTGCCAAGATGGCATAGGTAGTCTTGGACTTTAAAAAGAATAGGATGTGCGTATTGAGCTCATATAAATGATTTTGGGCTTACTAAATAATGATAATGGAATTGAATAAGATATGTGTTTTTGAGCTTCTTGTGATAGTTTATATTGTGGCCCAATCTTATGATGAGATGGGGAAATACTTATGGAGGCCCAAAATATTTTATGAGTGATATTTGAGTATTTTTTGGTAGATGAATATATATGATTGAATAGGATTGAGGCACGTGGCATATATGAAAAAAAAAAAAAAAATCACTCACGAAGGCACAAACACAATTTGACGGTACGGTATACTTCGGTCTTCAGCCTTTACTCCTCTAATTCCACTACTAAACTTATTACTTATTTTAATCATCCGCTACAAATATAACCATTCACTTTCACTTTCTCCCTTTCCCTTTTCATTTTCCTTTTCTTTAAACTAATATTAATTTTATGAGTAGTGTTAGGTACATATAAAATGGTATAATTTTGTGCCATAATTTACTGTGCGGTGAGTTGTAACTTATAAGTAGTATAAGTGCGTTTCACATGAACCCACCATCATACTCCTACCACTAAAAACCCGACCTATAACAAGTTATGATATAAAGTTGAGTCGTCTTAGATGTCCTTAGCATTACTTTTAATTTATTAGTAGGTTATAAAAAAAAAAAAAAATTATTAGTACTACTAAATACTAATAAGTAGTAATAACTACGCCTTCTTAAAGCTAAGCTTAAACCCCTAATATTCCTGTACTTTCCTGTTCCTCCTATATCTCTAATCTCTAGTTTCTCTCTAGAGCTTAAAAGAAAGTAAGAAAGAAGAAGAAAGTGGAAGTGAAATGGGAGCTTATTGCAACGACGGACTCAGTCTCTCGCCCATCTACAGTTTCGCTTCGTCACAAGATCTCAGGCTCTCCAAACACGTCCACGACAATGTCCACGGCAACATTTACATCGACCCAGTAAGTATATTTATTTATTTCCATTCTCTCTCTCTCTAGAAAAATTTGTGCTCTGTGATTTGTCTTTTAAGTAGAGATTTTTTTTTTAAATATTAATTTTCTCATTATTCGTTGATTACTCTTTCAGTCTTTGTGAAATTTTGGTTACTATCGATTTTCTTTAAAATTTTGGTTGCAGTTTTAGATTTAGTCCTAAAAATTAAATTAAACTAAAACCTTCGGTAACTAACTTTGACCTTATGACAATATGTCACGTGGCTTTGTAGAAATTTTACCACGTGGCTTTGTTAATGACTTTGTATGTATAGCAAAGTATTAGTATATAGTATGAGGGTTTTTTTTTTTTTTTTTTTTTTTAAATTTTTTATTTTTAGAGGAAAGAGTTCAATACTTAGTACAAGATGTATAATCTGTATTTGGACACGTGTTACATTTTTTTTCCCGTAGACAAGTTTAGAAATTTTGATTACCGTTATAGAAGTTTCACTTCATGGGATTAGATTGACTCACTCTTTTATCTGTTGGGCGCAGCTTTGTTTGAAGTTCATTGATACCGAACAGTTTCAAAGGCAAGTAAATTTCTACAATGCCATCAGGGATATTGGATTGTGCTTCAACCAAAAAATGTTTTGGAAAATTATCTTTGCTTTTGTCATTGCTTGCTTAATTTTTATTAGTTGGCAATAGTTATTTTGTTTGTTATTAATGATTTTGAAATTGCAGGCTTCGCGAGCTGAAACAGCTTGGTGAGTATTCTGACCTTTGGACAATTGCATTTGCACCCATCAATTAATTTAGAGTTGGGCTATCAAAGTTTGACATAAGCAGTTATTTGTAGCGGTTTAGGAGCTATCAAGTACTTGTAGTAGAATGTAACACCCTGCTGTGAAATTCTTATATCTGATTTGATGGCAGAAACAATTGTTATTGCTTGAAAAAGCAGCAATTCCATCCAATAGTGAGACTCTTGTATGTACATATGTACGTATATTTGTGGGTGTGTGTATTTGACTATAAGTTTATGACAGTTGAGTGGTTGTCTTTAGTCTTTACACATATTTACATTTAAATCGACACTGCAATGCCATTGATATTGATATTGATATTGTAACTAAAATATACTCAAAGCATCAATATTGATACATGATCATTTGTTGATCTTCAAGTACAGCTCAAAAACTTGCTTACATATAAAATATTTCATGTGTTTCAGGTATGGCACACTTGGTTTATCCAGGTGCTGTGCATTCCAGGTTTGAACATTCTCTTGGGGTGTATTGGCTTGCTGGTGAAGCTGTTCAAAAGCTTAAAAATTATCAAGTACAAAATTATTTTTTATTGTAACTCATATTTGTTAACACGCAATTTGGAAGAAGTTGTGGATAGTATGTATGTTTGCTTGTCATTATTGCAGGGTTTGGAGCTTGATATTGATCAATTTGATATTCAAACAGTGAAACTTGCAGGTAATGAATTATGTTTCTCACGTGTTGCTTATATTTTATGCCAACTTTTGTTTACATTCATACATTTTGTAGGGCTTCTGCATGATGTTGGTCACGGGCCTTTCAGTCACTTGTTTGAACGCGAGTTTCTTCCCCATGTTCTTGATGGTCATTGGTATGTTAATTAGAATGCATTTATTTCAACTTTACGTTTCTATCTTTCTGGGGGAAATGTATTCTTTCAGTATCTGATTCCTAATAATTTCGTTTCCCATCAGAAGATAAAAAGGTTTAAACTTTAATTTTCTAGGTCTCATGAGCAAATGTCAGTGAAGTTGGTCGATGATATTGTTGATAAGCACTATATTGAAATTGATCCAGAAATGATCAGAAAAGTCAAGGTAAGCTGATTGTCTGTGTTTTTATTGAGTATCTTAGCATCCTTTTGTTTAATTCTTCCAATACTATTATGGTATTGGATAGAGTTGAAGAGACTAATGAAGTTATTGATTCTCACCAAATAACTGGCGCATGATCACTTGGCACTTTAATGACTTATTTTGTGAAAATTCAGGATGACATGGCTCCTTAACTATAAACTAAGTTGTATGTTGTTGCATCTAGAAAATATAATTAGTGGTGTAACTGTTCTTTTGTTTGGAGATTCTCTGTGTAGTACTAGTCTACACTACATTACATGGAAAACTAAATTTCAAACCATGTGTTGCTGGATGGCTTGAGAAGGTTGTCTGATCACCAATCTCCAACCCCCTCCCTTCCAAAAATTAAAAAAAAAAAAAAGGAGGGGCTGGGGAGATCCTCTCTTAACTATGGTACAGTTTCTCGGATGATTAAATAACAAATTTAGTATTTCTGTTTTCAAGGTTTTTATTAATTTTCCTGTGCAGGAGATGATACTGGCAAGCTCTGAATTTGTACGGCCAATAGTAAGATCTTTTTCTAGATAACTTTGTGTTTGTTCAGATAGTTTTCATTCTATTTTGTGTCATTTCAAATTTATTGTCTATTTCCAGTCTCTAATTTGTATGTAACATGTAGGGCTCAGGGGAGAAGCATTTCTTGTATGATATTGTTGCAAATGGCCGAAATGGAATTGATGTGGACAAGTAAGATATGGTTATTTTTCTGTTGAAAATTTATTATATTTCCAATTTTTCATCCAAGCTTCATTTTTTTTTTATATATATTTTTGCTTCATACTATTACTACTAAAGTTTAACCTTTCAATAAATTAAAAATTCACAGGTTTGACTATATTGCCCGTGATTGCCGAGCTTGTGGTCTTGGGTGCAACTTTCAGTTTCAGAGGTTTTATTGAACTTTTAACTAATTTTATTTGTTGGTGGGGCTTTGATTTAGATATATAATTGAAAGTTTTCTCTGGCATCATGCTTTGTTTTCCATTTTCAGGTTAATGGAGTCAATGCGGGTATTGGGTGATGAGATCTGTTATCGTGCTAAGGACTGTTAGTATTTTCAATCAAATTCATCTATTTCACATTTAATTTTTAAATCTCCTGCTTATGAATTGGTATTTTTGCTAGATCTGACCATCCACAAGTTATTTGCCACTCGGGCAGATCTGTATCGAACAGTTTATACGCATCCAAAAGTAAAGGTAAAATGGATAAAATTATTCTTCAATCAAATAATATTTTCATCTGTATGGAGAGGCACATAACTCTCCTTTCCTTATTTTCATATCCCCACATCCCCAAAAGAATTACTATTAAAATTTGAATTCCTCATATTTAATATGGGAATCTTCTTTTTACAGGCAATAGAGCTTATGGTGGTTGATGCACTTTTAAAAGCAAATGATTATCTAAATATTTCATCTTTCATTCAAGATCCTTCTAAGTACTGGAAGGTTTCAAGAGCTGCTTACTTGAACTTTGGTGTAATGATAATCTTGTGTCTATATCATGAACTTCTTTGTTATCTTTCTTCCTTTGTAATGCAGCTAGACGACACGATAATGAAGACTATCGAGACCACTTCAAATCCAGAACTGAAGGAATCTAGGGACTTAATCATGCGCATTCGTAGGAGGAATTTATACCAGGTAGTCAAGCTAGCTAATAACTCCTTTCATACTCTAATGTAAAATGTAAGTAATAATGGCAATAAGCAGATCTCTTGTATTTTCAAAATGTTCATATTTTCATAATGTCGATGAACCTGTTATTTTGCACTTGTAGGGACTTGAACCTGTGCATAAAATTGTTGATGTTTATAATGTTTTTTCTTTTCTCTGTGGCAGTTTTGTAATGAGTATGCTGTACCAAAGGACAAACTAGAAAATTTCAAAGATGTCACTCCTCAAGATATTGTTTGTTCCCAGGTCAGGTCCTTATTCAACCTAGCTATATACACTGGCTTGTGTTGTGTTATTTGAAAGTGGGTAAAGCTGAGTCTCTAACATTGAGTGTAATTCAATCTGATATCATAGAAAAATGGTGGAGTGATACTAAAAGAGGAGGATGTTTCTGTTAGCAATGTCAGGATTGATTTGACTCGGGGAAGGCAAAATCCTCTAGAAAGGTACTTGAAGAAGTATGAAGCATTTATGATGAATTTAATTGGACTTTTCTTCTTTATAATTTATTTATGTATTTTTGACATATAACTTTCCCCTCTTTTTGGTGCATGTATCATCTTCCAGAATCAACTTTTTTAAGGTACGCAAATTTATTTTACTTACCTGAACCTTATTAGATTCTAGTTTTGTTTAAGCATATTGTCCTCAGCTTTTAATATCTTTGATTTAAGATTTGAAATTATTTTTTTCTTACTTTACTTCAGCATTTCTAAGACAGGGTAAATGCATGTTTATAGTATTGCAAAATGCTGTTCAGCCAATTGATAACTGGCTTGCCAGTAATCTAAAGAGGGAACCTTGAAAATTGACAGTTTTCCTCCATAACAATTGATACAAGAGGTAGAAACATTGACCTAACTTGAGGGGGCGCTGCGCCCTCCCCCGGGGGGGGGGGGGGGGGGGGAGGTTAAATTTTCAATGCTAAATATTAGTTCACGCACCATTCAGTTCCTTTTGGTTTAAGAAACATTGAGAGCACTTTACTGCCTCAATTTATTTTTGGGGTCTTTATTCATGCTTCTGTTGGGTGAGAGTTTTGTAATGTTGTATGTTTGTATGATACAAACATTGAGAGAACGTATTACCTGCTACTTGCAGCAGTTAATTTAAGCTTTGTAGGGGATAATAATGATAAGATTAAAACCCCATTGTACGTGAGATATTCTAAAGAAAATCATGTTGGGAAAATATTGATTAGAGGGGATGTTATCAAATTGAAAAGAAGAGGAAATGAAAGGATAGCAGTTGTATCAAGTTTGAAAGATTTCTGTTAGGATTTCTTTGTAGCATCATTTCTAACAGTTCAGGTTTTATTCAGGATTATGAGAGTGAGGATAAATTCTCGATACCTGATGATCGCATTAGTCACTTGCTGCCTACATCATATCAAGATATGATAGTGAGGGTGTACTCTAAAAAGCCTGAACTGGTCTGTAAGCTATAAAATGCTAACACATTTTTTTATTAAAATTTCTTCCATTCTGGTTGCAGTAATGTTCTCTCCTTTTCCTGATTTTACATTATAGGTGGCAGCAATCTCCGAGGCTTTTGAAAATTTTCAGTTACGTACATATGGGATTAAAGCACAAGTGCATGCAACACCAGAGAAGAAGAAACGCCGTCTATAAGGTCACTGACGGTGGCTACCTCTATATATTTCCCATATGAAACAAAAAAGGTTAAATAATTATCGTCTTTTTGTCTAATCTTCTTGTCAAGCTATTTGCCAGACCACAAATTTCTATATAGTTAAAGCATCACACAACACAGGTTTTATTTAATTAGTGAGTTTCACCCTGTCTTAGTCATTGTGGTTTTATGAAAGATACATTCAAATTGCATAAAATAGATTTGTAAGTAGTCTATTGTTGATGGCCTATTTTTAAATGGGATAATCCATCAGTTTTGTATAATTAACTATCAATGAAACAGCAAGCTTCTATTTCCTTTGTTCTTGTACTTCCAATGGTAAGATATATTGATTCAAAGTTTGACATATAGGTATGTTCTTTTGGTGTGTGGCCATAAGAATCGTCATCCTTGAGAATTAATACCACCAGCAAATAAATGGATTACCAGGACATTTTCCTTTTCTCAAAACTATGCCATTTGTGGTCATCAGAAACACTTTGGTGCTTTGTTTTCCCTATTTAGGGTGTGGATGTGGGTTTACTTTTTGTATGTGGTGAGAATTGAGATAAATCTGGAATCTTGGGAAGGAGACTAGAAACTTGACAGTAACATATTAGTCAAAGCACAATGCTTTAGGTTTCTTAATTAAATTTAAACAACATATAGTACAATAGTATGTTTGAAATTATTAAAAAACAAACACGTGTTTAAATTTAATTACAAAACTTTATATAAATGCACCTAAGGTTGTCCCTGTCAGAGTCTCTAGTATCTCTATCATGCCCACCTTTAGAAAACCAATGGAACTCTGGTCCCGTGACCCTTAAGTCGAGTCCCTGTGGCTGTGTGTGACCTTCTCTTTTCATGCCAGATTAAGTCAAAAAGTATGGGCTTCACGGGCATGTATATATTATATGGGGCTGCAGTAAATACTAAAAAGCTTAGTTATGAGAGAAAAGTAGTGATACACAGCTGAAAATCGTGTTTTCACAGAGTGTGTGTATGGAAGTGTACAACTCAGCGTGTAAAATCGTAATTAAAAATCCTATTCCTACTCACAAATGTGTTTCTCCCACTAGTACAGGTTTTCTTGGTCTGTATTCAGGCTCGTATTTTGGGTTTGGGCTACTAAACGGTAAGAATAGTTGTGTAAATCTAAAACATCCAAGTCTTTGAATTTAGATCTTGAACATTTCTCTAGGTGAAAATCCTCTAGGATGAGATGGAAATTCTGAAGAATAATTAAATGTAGGTTCAGTTAAAAGCAAGATAGGCATCTGTCGGCAAAGTGAAAAGTAAGTGTATGATGCAATTATTAATTATGTTAATTTAACCTTATATAAATTTTTAAAAATGGTTGAATATCTCTCTTCTCTTTTTATTAATTAAATTCATATTAAAGGGAATTTTAAAGTATTTTTAAAGGGAATTTTAAAGTATTTTATTTTTTATTTATATTATTATTTTTTAATTTTGAACCTAAGGAGGGTGTTCAGACGACATGCTTCATGCAAATTGACGAAATTAGAAAGTAAGAGGAAATTGAACTTTAATATTTTGTTTTAGGACCAAAACGGTTGTTTCTACGTACTACGTGCATATGCAAGTGAATGTCAATGCGGTCCAGAATTGTTCTTTGAATAATGTTAGAAACTTAGGTATAGTTGTTTACTATATCAGTTTTATATAGGCTCCTCATTTATGTTATTTTTATAACAAAACTTAGGTATAATTGTTATACATTAGGTTCTTCAATTTGTTCTAAAATATATATAATAAGGTTCTTTACTTAAATTCAAACACATTGTTGCATTGACCAATAGAACACAATCTCTATTATCTTTTCCAAACAATAAAATCTAATACAGATTTAAGTTTGAATAAAATAATTAATTTAGAAATCTAATGTGCTGCACCCAAGAAAATATGTCTAAATTTTACCCTTATCATATTGATATTATATGTTAACCACAATTTGTCAAGTTATGAAAAAACTTGTGTCAATGGACTTATTGTTCTTATCTTTGCCAAGAGTTCAAAATTTTTACTCAAGCATGAGACTAATAGAAAGTAATCCTGGAAAATGAAAGCGATGCCCCTTTTTTAATGGAAATTTGATATCATTAGTATATGAGAGTTACTCATATGCAATGGTTATCTGTTACCCATCTCCGTAGGAATCACACTCATGTGAGTACTATTATACATAAAACTACAACAATAACTTTTTTTTTTGTTTGGGGGTGGGGGGGGGGGGTGGGGGTTGGTTTTAATTCTATGGTACAGCCTTTTTTTTTTTCAAAGAATTTAAGAGAGTTGGAACTTTGACCCCCACAAAGACTTTTATAATTAATTATTATGGGTGTTGTAAGGACTCCAAATGTATTGGACCTAGAAAAAAGATGGGTTTCTAGCCCAACGAGCCCAACAATAAATTTTTAGAGCGTGGATATAAGAACCAGTTCTATTACACAGGGAAAGTCATAGTTACAGTTTCATAAAGGATGCTTCAAGCTAGATTTCTGGGTAACAACTCTCCTCGGCTAGTTTTTAGAAGGTATCTCCTTCAGTTTTCTTTTTTCTTCCCCTCAATGTCACTTGTTTTCATGTTATATACTGTCTTTCTTTCACATTCCCATCGTACACGTGTAATTCTTATCCTGAGAACGCCTTTCTGTCCCATCCAACATCCTCCGGACCTTTTGTTTAGTGGTCATAAAGCTGCTTGGTTACTGTTCAGGTATCACCTCCACATTAATGCGGCCAGGGAGTTAGCTGGACAGCATTTAATGTGGGGGTAGCAGCTTTATGAGGTAGTTGTTATCTTCCCCGGTTCTTTCTGAGATCTATACTCTTCCTCTCGTTCTAATACAACTTCGTAGGGTATCTTGGACAAAGAGATAGTTACCTCTACCTCGGACCACGGTGTCTGAGGTGAGTCCTATTCTTGGCTGCATTTTGTGCTTTGCACATATGATTTCTATCACACCACACCTATGTAACCATCCTCGGACAAGCAGATGTCCTCGGACTGGGCCTTTGGGCCCCAAGCCCATTTCCCTTGATTCCCACATTTTTTAGATAACAGGCCCCACAGGTGTATTATAGGAAACCCAAATTGATTCAATGTGTATTCCTAAATCCCATTTTTCAATGATTAAACATTTCATTTTACCATTAGTCAACATTAATTTACAATTTTACATATTTTGATGTAACAAAAGATTTTTTTTAACAAGTAGTACTAGTTTTGTTAGTTAGTTTAGTCAACATTTATATGTTTGGATGCAAAACAAAAAGATATTAGTTTTGTTAGTTGGTGAGCCGAGGATCAAAAAAATTAATGACACGAAGATCATGGAGGAGTTGACGTTGGATTTATGCAAAAAGATCCGAGACCAAGTCCTCCATCAACAAGCCTACTTCTACATCGTAAAAGGCAGTCCGTGTTGCTTGGCCGAGTTCAAGACCGTGCCAATCACAAGGCCAATCCAATATTAAATCTAGTGTTATATATATATATATATATATATATACATATCCAACCGTCCCAAATTTGTTTACACTGTTTTTCTTGCTATTTACCAAACTTCCACCTTTTCCTTTTTATTATTATTTCATTAGTGATTTCTTTTTCATAAGTTATTGGATGTAGTGAAATCTAGAACTTATTCAATTTTTTTGAGGGATTATTATTTGCATAGTTTAAGGATGATATTTATTTTTTAATAATGTTAATATGTTTAACATATATATTCTTTTTTTTTAATATATAAGATATGAAAACTCACATAAACATTGCTAAACATTTTTAGATATTTTTAAATATATAATATCCTATATATAAAATTGTTGATTAAATTAATTAGTTGGACTAGAAAATAGGGATCGATTTCTTTATAATTCTTTGTCTATTCCGATTTAAAAAATCATACAAATACCACGTCAGTAAATGCATGTCACTTTAGTACTAATGGAAGTTAAAAGTATTTTTTTTAATTAAGTGGGGTTCATTAACAATCATTTGAGGCATAAGAAAGTGGCAAAAGTTCTTGTTTGATTGCTTATTTGAAGTACCTGTACCTCTAATACAACCTTCCCCATATCGACCAGTTTTGTTTAAAAAGAGAGATTCAAAGCCACATGCCATTTTTGTACTCACAAAAGTTATTTTTTATTTTTTTTTTTTAGAGGGTTTCAATTTATTGTATCCACTTTTAATTATAGTTCTTTATCATCAGACCACAGACCAAGACACCAATTAATTTTTGGTGTAGGCATGGATTAAACATTAGATTTCTTATTCAACCATCAGTAATTTTACCAATTGAGCTAACTAAAACGCACTGCTCACAAAAGTTATGATTGTTTTCTTTATTAAGTGGAAGTAACACTAATCATTTTTAAAATCACTAAAATGACTATAAAGTTCTTATTTGCATTGCTTAGCTCGTTTTAAAGCATCTCTCTAAATCCAACCTTCCCCATATGAACCATCTCTTTTACTTTTATTATAGAGATCTCCTTTTGTTCCTGTCTGTATGTCTCTGTATTATAGTATGCAACTAATGCAATCATGTATCTGAAACTCCCCTAGTATGGAAAAAGAGAAGAATCCTAGACCGCTCACAATTTCTCTTTCTTCCCAGCCAGGCAGTGCCCAGAAATTCATATTATTTAATCCCCAAATCTTGTCCTTCCCTTGCAATATGTGAGGTATTCTATTCATGTGTGATTCCACCCTTTTTAGCCTTTTTGCATAAGAGGAATTAAAAAAAATTTAGATGCCATGAAAAGATTAACCTATTGACCCAATCATGGTGCTGCAGTTGCTGTCCACGTGCCATGTAGTCATGATATATTTTTTGATTGGATCTTTGACATTAATTTAATTTCAAAGTTTTCCCAAAAAAAAAAAAAATTTAATTTCAAAGGAATGGTAAACATTTATTTTTATTGTACCAATAGCTTGCTTCTTCTTCTTTTTTCCTCTTTTTATAATACGAGTCTATTCTTTTGTCTTTTTAAATATGACTATTCAGTAATCAATGCAATGCAGTAAATATCGATTCTACCATCTAAATAAAATATGATAGGTAAATATTCTAATAAAGGCTCTATATATAGAATAAAATATAAAAAAATATATTTGAACAACGACGTATAAAATTGTTAAGTATAAAATTATAAGGTTAAAAAAAAAAAAGATTATAAGGTTCCTACTATTGAAAAAAAAAAGAAAAAGTAATGCTACAGACATAAACTATTTTACAATATTTTTATAAACGGCTGATGTTACAAATTTTTACTAATTCTAATATGAGAGAAATTATACAGTATTCTGGTAGACCACATCACTTGTCCACTATTCAACTAAAAGACTTCTATTTGTTTAAAATTGCTGAGTCAGTAATCAATTTCTATTTAAAAAAATTTCTAACTCAGCAATTTTAAACATGTGGGAGTCTTTTAGTGGAATGGTAGACCACGCCACTTGTTCACAATGAGGACCTTATAATTTCTCCTAATATGGGCTATCACTAACATCACATTTTTACTTACAATAACTATTTGGAAAATACTAAAGTCACATCATCAGTTTGTAAAAATATTGTAAAATAGTTTGTATTTGTAGCATTACTAAAAAAAAAATTAAAGTTCCTTTTAATAAGTGTCTTACATGCAAAGGTTAATGGGCTATAATGCCAATCTTCAAAAAAGAAAATACAATTGTCAATAATTAATTAACTTGCAAGCATAAATGTGACAAATTCATTGTGGTTGTGAGTGCTTTTATAGATATTTCTATATAATGTGATTTTATTTTTTGAAAAGTGTACAAAAATATTATTTAATGGAATATTAAATGTACCATAACTTGCCCTTAGGACATTCCATAACATAAATTTAATTATAATTTGAAGAACCATATATCAACCAAACAAAAGTTGAGCTTTTATTGTGAGTTCTAGAAAGCTCAACTAGTAAAATATTTTGTCATCGAATAAGAGATTTGGATTTCAAACCCTGCCCACACCAAATACCAGTTGGAGTTGTTAGGGACATATTTTATATAATTGACTAATCCTTTGACAAAATGCACTTTACTTGTATTTAGGTAGATCTATGATGGGTTTAAGACTTCAAGAAACATGTTGTTCAAGTCAAGTGTTAAAACCATGAAGATCTGACCAAGAAACAGGTAAAGAAGAATTGTTAATTAAATCTCGATAGAAGTCTCAATAGAATCCTTTCTATCGAGATTTAATGTTAAAACTCGACAGAAGCTCGACAGAAGTTGTTTCTATCGAGACTTACGAAATCAAAATTTCCAAATCTAATTTTCAGCCCATGTTTGTATATTTGTATAGAGTTTCTTTTCTCATAACCCTAGACATATATAAGACTTATTTTAAAGGCCGTCATACATGAAGAACATATGCAGAAAGTGACATAGTTCATTATTTTCTCTGAAGAAGGTACTGCATCTTTACGCCAAGGGTTTTGTAACAAAGAAGCTTCTTGATCTTCATCGTTGATGAACTGAAGAACTTTACAGCCAACATCTTCTTCAAGTTGCTAGTGTTAGTCATGTATTTGGATCCGTGCATCATTGGTTAGTTACATACTGGGATTCGTGCATTGAACTGGAAGATTGCTACTACAATACAAGTTCAATTGGGTATTGGGGTAAGGGTTCAACTGTAGGTTGATATTTTGGGATAGGCCAAAAGGTTTGGTAAGATTCCTTATACTTGTAACTGCTTGTGATTGATAATAGTGGATTCTTGGGAGTGGAGACCTGAAATTCACTCGGTGAGGTTTTACTTTGGTGGTTTTTCCCATTCGTAAACAAGTCACCCGTGTCAAATTTATTTTCTGCTGCATTTAGTATAATTGGTGATTTGTTTGTGCTATCACACTATTGCATGTAATTGAAACGTAATTAATTAACTTAGGTAATTAATTAATTTGCAAGTGATCAATTCATTTTAACCCAACAGGAGTTGGTCCTTAAGGATGCTAACCCTTTTTTAAATCCCTTTTTAAATTTACAGTTATTTTTCTATAAGCGGTCTTTTTTTTTTCTACAAGCGATCATTGTATATAGATAGTGGACGCCTTTTTTAAAGAGTTTCTCATTTAAAGATGCTAACCATTAATTAGTATTTTTGCTTTATCTCTTGAGCAAATCCATTTTAAAACTTACAATTATTTTTCTAAAAAAGAGTTATTGTATGTCATCATGTTTTGACTCAAGACATATAATAAATAGATTGTGGACATGTTTTAAAGAGTTACCCATTTAAGGATACTAACCATTAACTAGTACTTCTGCTCTATTCTGAGCAAATCTCTGTTAAAATTTATAGTTATTTTTATTTAAGTAGTTACTGTATGGTATCATGCTTTGACTCGAGACACATGATATATAGATATTGGACATATTTTAAAAATTCAGTCATTTAAGGATACTAATTACTAACCATTAACTAATACTTCTACTCAATCGTGAGCAAATCCTTCTTAAAATTTATTTTTCTATAAGTAGCCACTATGCCATCCTACTTTGGCTCGAGACCCATAATATATAGATAATGGACAAGTTTTAAAGAGTCACTCATTTATGGATACTAACTATTAACTATTACCTTTTCTCTATCATGAGCAAATTCCTTTTAAAATTATTAGTTATTTTTCTTTAAGCGGCCTTTGTATGCCATCGTGCTTTGACTCGAGACACATAATAAATAGATGGTGGACACATTTTAAAGAGTTACCCATTTAACTTTTAAGGATGCTAACCATTAACTAGTTCTGGTCTATGATGAGCAAATCCGTTAAAAAATTTATAGTTAATTTTCTTTAAGCAGTCATTGTATGTCATCCTGCTTAGACTCGAGACACATAACACATAGATGGTGGACATGTTTTAAAGACTTACTCATTTAAGGATTCTAACCATTTGCTAGCAGTTATGCTCTATCATGAGCAAATTGCTTTAAAAATTTATAGTTATTTGACTTTAAGTGGTCACTGTGTACCATCCTGGTTTGGCTCGAGACACATAATATATAGATAGTGGACACATTTTAAAGAGTTAGTCATTTAAGGATACTAACTATCAACTATTACTTCCTTCTCAAAAAAAAAATAAAAAAAAAATACTATCAACTACTAGTATTACTTTTGCTCTATCATGAGTAAATCCCTTTTAAAATTAGTAGGCATTTTTCTTTAAGCGGTACTATGTCATCCTGCTTTGACTTGAAACACATAACAAATAGATGGTGGACATGTTGTAAAGAGTCACTCATTTAAGGATACTAACCATTAACTAGTACTTCTGGTCTATCATGAGCAAATCCATTTTAAAATTTATAGTTACTTTTCCTTAAGCAGGCATTGTATGTCATCCTGCTTTGACCTGAGACATATAATACATAGATAGTAGACACATTTTAAAGGGTTACTCGTTTAAGGATTTCTAACCATTAGCTTGTAGTTATGCTCTATTGTGAGAAAATTCCTTTTAAAATTTATAGTTTTTTTTTTTTTTGGGTCTTTAAACGGTCATGGTATGTCGGTTTGCTTTGACTCAAGACACATAATATACAAATAGTGGACACGTTTCAAAGGGTTAGATGTTGTTTGGATTTTGTCAAACTCAGTTAACAAAACTGAGTTTTGTTAACTCATATCTCAAAACTCGTGGGCCTCACATGTATAATATTTGTTTGGCTTTTTTTCCGGATGTTAACTCAGTTAACAAAACTGAGATTTTTGGGATATGAGTTATCAAACTTGGAAACTCCTCCGAGCTGTTTTCAATTTTTTTGAGTTTTGAGTTATGTTAAACTTAGTGGCATTTTTTGCAATTTACAGCACAATTGGGTCCCACAGAGCAGAGTGTTGTTCCATCACTGCAGCAACAGATGCTCCAACGGGTAGTATTTTCTTCTTCTTTCTTTTTATTTCTTTCTTTCTTTCTTCTTCACAGATTCACTCCAACGACATTTTTTTCTTCTTCTTCATTCTTTTTCTTTCTTTTCTTCTTCACAAAAACACCAAATATACTTTATTTAAAAAAAAAAAAAAAACATGGGTACCGATTTCTCAAACCCAGAAAATCAAACCCATAAACACATGAGTTAGATCATAGACATTAACATAGAAACACAAACCCACAAATATGTTCACCATGGGTCTGACTCCATAGCCGCTGCTGCTTCAAGATTTCACAAACCCACAAACATCCTCCGTGGTTGCCACCCTCTCCCTCGCCACTGCTGCTTCACGATTTCATGAGCTCGACCTCCCTCACCGCAGCTGTTCCAAAGAAAGACAAAAGGGGGGGGGGGGGGGGGGAAGGAGATCAGCGCTGGGTTGAGAAGGTGGGAGATCAACATTGATCGGCGCCGCCGCTACAAGTCGGAGGATCAACACCGATCGGCACCGTCGCTACACCGATCATCTTCTATCTTAGCTAGGTTCGGGTTTGTGTTGGGAGAGTAACAGGGCAATGGTGACTAAAGGAAAAGAAAATGAAATGAAAAGAGTTGAGGGAGGCGGGTAGGCTAACTATACTCACTGAAATGTGCTCAGGCAGTGAGTCCCACAAACAATAGAATATTTTGAGTGATGAGAAGCTGAAAATATGTGCCAAACGGTGGGATTGGGAAAATTGGAGTATTTTAAGTGATGAGTGATGAGTGATAAATGAAGAGTGATGAGTGATGAGTGATGAGTGATAAGTGCCGAAAATTAAGTGAAGAGTTACGAGTGATGAAAAAAAAAAAAAAAACAAAACAGGGCCTTAGTCATTTAAGGATATTGACCATTAACTAATACTTCTGCTCTTTCATGAGAAAATTCATTTTAAAATTTATAGTTATTTTTTTATAAGCAGTCACTGTATGGCATCCTGTTTTGACTCGAGACACATGATACATAGATAGTGAACACATTTAATTTAATGATTTATTTATTTAAAGACGCTAACTATTTAACTAGTACTTCTGCTCTATTGTGAACAAATCCCTTTCAAATTTTTATAGTTATTTTTCTATAAGCATTCACTGTATGCCATCATGATTTGATTCGAGACACAATATATAGATAATGGACGCGTTTTAAAGAGTTACCCATTTAAGAATACTAACCATTAACTAGTACTTCTGCTCTATTGTGAGTAAATCCCTTTTTAAATTCATAATTATTTCCCCATAAGCGGTCACTATCTACTATCTGTTTTGACTCGAGACTAGATGGTATACATGTTTTAATGAGTTAATTATTAAGAATAAAGATGATAAAATGTGTAGCCCATCTCGGATGAATTTGGCCATCTCGGCACAAAACCTATTTAAAGAGTTGCAAAACCAATATTGATTTATATAAAAGGTACTATTAATTACACACAAGTCCATATACACACGCAAAAAAATAACTGAAATTGTACATTGTTTTTATTTATTTTTTTTTTTTTTTTTTTTTTTTTTTTTTTTGCGTACGTGTTTCAGTTGCACACGCAACAAGTTGTAGCCTTATAAAGAAGACTTCATATTGTATCCCATAGATGAACAAATAGATTCCTCTTCTTTTTTTTTTGGCTAAGTAATTATGGGGATAGAACCTCTGAACTCATAGATACACATGGTACTGAGTACCACCAGGCTACAAGGTGGTGAACAAGTAGATTCCTCTGTTCTGCATCTTAAATGATTTCAAATTTAATAGCCAAATGATGTAGTAGAACAGTAAGATAACGCTGTTGGACTTTTTAAGCCCACCTTATCGTATGGGATTGGAATTTTATCCAATTCAAGTAACAAACGGAACCTCCTAACGACACATGCAACTATGAAACCTTCCCATTTTCACCTCTATTCCAAACCCAACACAAAGCCGTTCTAGCTAAGAGAGTGATGACTGACAGTACTCCTTTGGAAGCTGTACTAATACTATTATAATCTAGTTAGTCTTTATAGAAAAAAAGGTACATTGACCGTGCGTGAATACCATAAAAATAACAACACCAGCCACACAGGGAGAGCGAGAGAGAGAGAGAGAGAGAAGTGGTTCAGAAACACACGTCGTAGAGAGAGATAGGTGGGTCAGAAACACACGTCGTGTTCAGGCAAAATCCATGTGCCCACATGGATGAATAGTCTATAGACTGAGAGAGAGAGAGAGTATTACTCTCTTACTGATACTACTACTACTTGTAGACAGACATCATTATAATCCACGGCAGTCAGCACCACCACAACCACAACAACAAGAAGGAGCAGCGATAGTTAAGTGAAAAAACATAGAGACACACAAAAAGACACAAACTATCAATCAGAACCCGTTACTCTTTTTGTACCTTAACCGTTGAACTTTGACACGACCAACATAGAGAGAGAGATGAAGGAGAAGAGTGAAAGTGGAGGTGGGTATGTGAGAGCGGATCAGATAGATCTGAAGAGCTTAGACGAGCAGCTTCAGAGACATCTAAGCAGGGCATGGACTATGGAAAAGAACAAGAAGAGAGAGGAAGATCAGCAAGAACAAGAAGCAGCAAGGTCCACTGTCACCAGGAGGCAAGAGTGGGAGATTGACCCCTCTAAGCTCATAATCAAGGCTGTCATAGCTCGTGGAACTTTCGGCACCGTTCACCGCGGCATTTATGATGGTCAAGACGTTGCTGGTAATAGTTAATATAACTTGAATACCCCTTATTATTATTATTTTTCTAAATTCCTTTGTTTTTCCGTTTGTTTTGTTTTGGAAATTCCATTTGTGAAAATAAACAAAATCCATTTCTCAAAATTCCATATTTTTTGAGAATACCAATTCATTTCATGCAATATGATATGCATATGAGCTATTGTCTCTTTTGTTCTTTTTTTTATCATTATGGTTGTTATTATGTGCTTGTGGCACACCATTTAGAGGCTTTCTGTGTTTTTTTTGCCAAATTTTATGTGGATTTACTTTGTTATATTGTTAAATGACATGATTTTGGGCCTTTTTGGCTCTAAAATGGTTGGTTTTTGCAGTGATTTCTAACATGTCGTTTTATCAACTTCTTAAAAGTGGTGCATCCCATTTATTTCTTATGTGTAACATAAGTCTTTCTACAAGTGGTGACCAAAGAATTGCTCAAAGTAGTGTTGGTCAAGAAGAAAGTTTTATTTTTCCTCTTCATCTGAAAGTGGCTGATTCTGGCTGTTATATGGTGGGGTTTTAGTTTAAACTTAGGCCTTTCTCTGGCTTAGCTGGCAAGGGCATCTACTGGATTTACTGTTGCTAGTTCCTCAATTTCAGTATTAATATTCTATATTCTCCATTGTTGCTTTATTCATGAGGAAATGCAGGAAAATACATTAAATTTTATACTTTGGGCCTCTGGAAACAGCAATGTTTACTTAACTGAGCCAAATTCAGGTACCATGCTTAGTTAAAGTGACCTTTTTCTTGAAGGTAAGCAGCTTGAAACATAAGATTACAACTAACTTTATCTCATAACCCTTTGTTTTCTCAGCTACAAATTAGAGGAATAGTGTTGTGCTTCTTTCAGAAAATGACTACCTGTGAATTGTTTTTAATTTTTTTTAATTGATAATCATGGGTGGTTTGTGATTGATCCTTGTAGATCTAGACTTGCAAAATCCGTGATTCACGAGACCTAGTTGAGTTGGCAGTTATAAGCATTAACTTTAAAGTTGTTTTTTTCTTAACTTTCATGTGTGATAATTTATTACTGACCTGCACTCATTTCATAACTCAGTTTGTGGAGGTAAATAACTGGGACTTAAGAGTGATTAACTTAATATTGGTGACAAAAGTTTACTGCCAATATCTGATGCTGCCAAATGGATGCTCACTTCTGCAACTCACAAAAAGCCTCATACTGATCATTTTTGATTTGGCTAGACAAATCAAATCCATTCTTTAATTTTACTCCGTAACTATGTTTGGATATATTATGTAGTTTTTATTTGATCATCAAAACATAATGTATAATAAGAGTTTAATTTTTCTATGGTTGCTGTTATTTTAATTACTAAATTAAGATGATTTTTCATTAATGATGGCTATTGTTTTAGTTATTGTGAGTCAAATTGAAAGTAAAGCATTCTTTTTTCTCATTCTCAGTTAAACTTCTTGATTGGGGGGAGGAGGGCCACAGGTCAGATGCTGAAATAGCTTCTCTTAGAGCTGCTTTTACACAGGAGGTTGCTGTTTGGCACAAGCTTGAACATCCTAATGTAACAAAAGTAATATTTCATGTCTTCACTATTCTCTTTTGTTTCCATTTTTTTCATTACTTTCATGGAGTTTTAAAAGAACCAAAGAAGCAATGTGATAATGCATACATGGTATAAGATTATTATTTTGAAACAAGCGTTTTAAAGAAAAGTCTCAAGGAAACAGATGTTGCCTAAATCTAAGACTACTCTATTCCTAAGAGGATGCATGTGATCTCTTAACCCGGATTCGCTATAGAATAAATATGCTCTTTCTTTTTAGCCAAATTGGTAGGATGGATATTTATATGTTTATTCTTATTATGTCTTACTCTTTAAGTGCACCCCTTTTCTTTTCTTCTCCCTCTCTTTTTTTTTTTTTTGGGGGGGGGGGGGGGGGTGGGGGGGGCATTCAGGCTCCTGTATCTTGAAAGTGGGTCCCATAGATAGTGCATTCATCAAGCTTTTCCTTGAGAGATTTATAACTTACACTCAGTAGTTATGAAGGAGTGATTAACACGGGTAGATTTTGAATTCTTAGTGTTAAATCACCTTAAATTCTGTTTTCGATTATCCTTCACCTTGTCTTGCACAAGAATGGTATTTTTTTTTTCATTCTTAGTTATGAAAATTAAAGCTTTCATTCTTTTTTATGCTTTACCTTTTTAGATTTATAGGTAGTTTTTACGAGCAATTCTGAAATCTCAAATGCAGATCACCTAAAGTTCTGTTTTATTTATTCTTTCATATTGTTTTGCAGAAACATAAGCTATTTGATACTGTGTCTGGAAACTTGAAAAAAAAAAAAAAAATCTGGCTAAACGACAAAAATTCTCATTCTTCTTAATGCTTCACCTGTTTAGATTTCTAGTTGACATGTTCAAAACCATAAACTCTTGAAATATTTGGTGATATATCTTCAGTTTCCTTCATTTTAAGGGTGAAACAATTCCTTTCAAATAAGGTAGGGATTGTGTTGTCAATGATCATGTAAAATTTCCATAAACCAAAAGCTTTCAAGTGATACATTATCTTCATGTGTACTTACTTTTGCATTCTCATTTTCTTAAATCTACTTGTTTTAGATTCATGCAAAAGGAACATTTATTATATCATCAGTATCCAAAATGGATAGGAGATATCAGACACTGCATTAAAGATAAGATGGACTCTAATGTGGATCTTAGAGCTCAATTTTTGTGGTGTCTTATTCCTGGGCTTGTAAAAAATGGTGTTAAGCACTGCCTAAATATGCTAAACCAGAAGGTTGTCCTTTTAAATTTAATTTAATTTACTATTTTGTTTAACCTCTTGTCGACATTCATGTTAAGTATGTTTAGAAATTTACATGAAAATTATCTTTACTGATTCATGCAAATTTCCAAATCCTTTTCTGCAGTTTATCGGGGCAACAATGGGTTCATCAGAGCTAAACATACAAACAGATAATGGCCACATAGGCATGCCAAGTAATATTTGTTGTGTTGTAGTGGAGTATTGTCCTGGCGGTGCTCTAAAATCTTACCTCATAAAGAACCGAAGAAGGAAGCTAGCTTTTAAAGTAGTTGTCCAACTTGCACTGGATCTTGCAAGAGGGTAAAACTCCACACCCCATCTTTATTTCGTTTTATTCTTCAAATCTGTTGAATGTTTTTAAGGTTTTTTTTTTTTTTTTTTTTTTTTTGAAGAATAAATTTAATTTGTTATATATCAGAATTTTGAATATCATGTTCACTATTATCCTCCCTTTTTATAGGTTGAGCTATCTTCACTCCCAGAAGATTGTCCACAGAGATGTTAAAACAGAGAATATGCTTCTGGACAAGACACGCACTCTTAAAATAGCTGATTTTGGAGTTGCTCGTATTGAGGCTTCAAATCCTAATGACATGACTGGCGAGACTGGAACCCTTGGTTACATGGCACCGGAGGTATGCACTTGATTTGCATTAAAGTGAACTCTGTGACAAACCAAATGATTCAAGTATCTCTCCCTTGTGTGCATGCTTGATATACAATTGGATGTGTTTCATCAATTAAGTCATTGTAGTGGCCTCTGCTTATGTTGATCCTTGAAGCTGAGAATACTCATTAGTTAAAGCCCTAAGAGTGTACATGCTGCCCCTAATTGGTCTCTCAAAGCACAGGACATCTTCTATTATTCAGCAGCCACTACCTATGAAATTCAAGTTTATGAATTTTAGCATTCTTTGTTGTATTGCAAGGGAACAAAAGACTAATAGTTTCTGCTTAACTTTTGGATGAGTCTGGAAATTATGGTTAGCTTTAGTGTAGTGTAGATTGATGTTTCCCATTTTCAGTGCTTAGCTTGGCTTTGCTTAAAATACTTAATTGGATAGCCTTTCAGATTTTAAACATGCAAGCATCTAACTTATCTCGAATGGAGCAGGTTCTCAATGGCAATCCATATAACAGGAAATGTGATGTGTACAGTTTTGGAATATGCTTGTGGGAGATATACTGCTGTGATATGCCGTACCCTGACCTCAGCTTCTCTGAAGTAACATCAGCTGTTGTTCGCCAGGTAGATAAAATACGTCAGATGTTATTGCTTGCATAGAACTAACAATAGCAATAACAAGTTTATCAAAAAACATTAACAATATTAAACATAACTGCTCCTAGTAATATTGTGCTGTTGTTTTTTTTTTTCTTCAGCAACTAATGGCAGGACTTTTTCTATTGACAATAACAATTATGTCAACTTTTATTAGTTTTGTAAGCTAGAAAAGAAATTAAACTTATATATATATATAAAACTGCAGAATCTGAGGCCAGAGATACCCCGTTGTTGCCCAAGCTCTCTTGCAAATGTAATGAAGCGATGCTGGGATGCTAACTCTTATAAACGGCCAGAGATGGATGAGGTAGTGACCATGTTGGAGGCCATTGACACGTCGAAGGGTGGGGGTATGATCCCAAATGATCAGGCTCAGGGTTGTTTATGTTTCCGAAGGTATCGTGGGCCTTGAAATATTTGAACTCCTTGAAGCAAAGAGATTGTGGTGATATGCAACAAAGTCATAAGAGTTCTGGATCCAATTTGTATCTTATTCAAAATTAAGAGATTGAAAATGAAGGGAAAAGCAAACTGTGGAGGCTAAAAGGCTAAGAGAAGCTCTCCAATATTTGTTACTCTATTGGGCTATAGATTTTGTAAAGCTGTTTTTTTCTTTCTCATTATCTTTTCTCTTACTTTGAAAATTTTAATACATAATAGTTTAGTTGCTATGATCATAGGGATTATCTGTTCTAACAAACGGACATGTGCGTGGGCCTGCACTGACACACACATTCCTGAGTACCTGATGGCTCAACTCTATGGAGGTTATGAACTGTTATACTTGATAATAGTTGTTTATCATGCCCTTTTTGAGGTCATCTAGATGTTGAGGGAAAAAGCTGAGCATATTGAACAAGTTGCCAAAGTTATCAATGGTTATGTGATCTAGTTGTTTTTTGTTTGTTTGATATATTACGAGGTCTAAACTTGGGTACAATTAAAGTATTCTACCTTAAATTCCCCAATTAAATTCATTCAACCAATAGATTATTGACTAATAAGTTTATAGCTGAATTTAGTTGTCATTAGAAGATATCCCTGTTTGCACTGCATTGGTCAATGCAGAAATGTGATTAAATTCAATTGAGGAGTCTTTTTTTTTTTTTTGAGAAACAATTGAGGAGTCTTAAGATACAATAAAATGTACCTAAGTTTTAACCTAGAGTTTATTATCTAAAGATATTGATCAGCCAATTATTTATTTTCTTTCCAATTTCAAATGTGCATAATTCTTTTTTGAAATAATTTTGAAAAGTATATATATATATATATATATATATTAAGAAGCTTTTTTATTATCTTCACACAAATTATAATAACTCAAAATTTCCTACTCTCTACCTTAACCCAAAAAAAAAAGGAAAAAAAAAAAAAAACACTATTCTTGAAATACGCAGCAAACAAATCTTGGGATGAGTGAGGAACTGAGAATACATAAATTTGTTCAGGGTCATGCTAACGAGTGCCTTTAGGGTATTAGTTAACAATTCAGTTAAATAAAATTTTTATGAGAAAAGAAAAAAAAAACAATTAATATTTTGATAACTTTTTTCATTTTCTATAAAAGTGATATCAAAACTTTCCTAAAATGGATTATTAACCAATACCCTAAGAGCATTCGTTAGCATTTCTCATTTGTTATTACCCCCAACTTCTAATAAAGCCAAAATTGACCTTTCAAAAAGTAACATTTCTTTTTTCTTTTTCTTTTCTCAGAGAAGGTTCCGAGAAGCAACATGATACATCTGCTTCTGTTGTGAATTCCTAATGCAACAAAAATCACAAAAATTGAATCAACTAGCATCAGCACCAAGACAACATAAAAGCTACAAGGTCAAACTTAACATCAAGGAGCAGCTTGCACCATCCAACTGCTTTTATGAAGTTTTATTGAATCAAGAAATAGGGTCAGAAGCACCAGCCAAATTGGACACTACTTCTTTGTCATTGTTTTTTCTTGCTCGCTATTATGAAAAAGGTTTAAAGTTCCAAACAAGTCATTATGATCAATGAAAGATCCAAAACCAATCAGATGATACAGTTCAAGGAGGTCAAGACAAACCAAGTTCTGAGAAAAATATATTTATGTAGAGTAAGAAATCAAAATTAATTTTCTTCATAGAAAAACCTGGGAAATTTCAATATTAATGTGTAATTTGGAGTTTATGTACTAACAAGAAATGGTACAAAGCTGACCAAAGGCCCAAAGCCACAAATGTATTCACCATAAGAAGCTCCCCACTAAGGAAAAAATTGATTCTGTCCAAGAAAGAGTACATATATACAAAGTTTTTCCTCAAATTCTAAGAACCCACCAAGTTTTCCTGAAATTCTAAGGCCCAGTTTTGTTGGATTTAAGGTAATCTGATTTCACTGCCACAATTTAAGCCATAAATTGATCAGTAAAGCCCTCTTCAATGGGACACATTCTGCTTCATCAACCTTACACGGATGATCAATCAGTGGTTACACACTTGCACTGACATTCTAGCTAAAGCTGGCTGAGTCCAGTAGGTTTTTTTTTATAAATTTTTTATATAGAAAGATGGTGATTTTTATTTCAGTAGTTACTATTTGTACTTGTGTTAGAAGCATTAGAACTTGATAGGATAGATACCGTGTGTACACATATAACAATTGCTAATGTATTATTGTTCCCTCTTCTATCCAAAAAAAAAAAAAAAAAAGCTTTTTGGAGATCCTCAATTTGTAACTATAACTTTAAATTGCAAAATTCACCTGTGTAATCCATAAGATAATTGAATCTTTTAAATTAAAGCAGTTTCTTGTGCCCCAGCAAAATATATTGCATCAAATAAAGCTAGCCAAACCAGGTCGAGCAACACCCTAGAAATTGGTTTTATGATCAAGAATTTGTTTAAACAGAGGATTGTACGATTATGTCATCAAGGAATAAATACTTGATGATACTATATTCGATCAATAAACAAGTGAATACAAGAATGCATGTAATATGGAATAAATCTGATCCTGGCGTTGGTACTGTCTTACAAGAATTCCTTCTCAACTTAGATGCTAAAATTCTCTCAAACTATCATTACAGAATCCTGGAATGAAAATTCAAACTTAAAATTACATAAATAATTAGGTTCTTCAACAAATTTGATGGAAATAACCAATTAACTCTCATATGCAGTATTTAATACTAAAAATATAGAATGGTAATTAGCCAGCAATCTTGTAGCTGGGGTTGACTAGATTATCCAAGCCAGCGACTACTTGAATCGACTCTATGACATCACCAACCTTAACATCTGCCAAATTGTCCTCATTTTCTGTCACATAACCAAACACTGCGTACCGACCATCCAATATGTTGGCATTACTAGGAGTTAATTCACTTTCTTTCAGTAGCCAAAATACCTGGCTGGATGCAGAATTGTCCTCAAATTCCTGTCAACAAAATTTAAAAACAATATCTAGTTAGCCTTTCTATCATATTAACAAAATCACTGCATGGACATAGAGAACAGTAATGTTGGAAGTTCAAATTCTCACATCTCTTGCCATGGCCATCGTTCCAAATGCATTAAACGGAAGCCTTGTTTGAGCCTTGTACAGACCAAGCTCCTGTCCAAACATTCATGTTAAAACCGAAACCAACAAATCTTAGCAAACACATTAATTTAAACAGTAATAAAGGAAAGTTATAAAATTTGAAGTATATGAAAATAATTTTATGAAAGGAGGGACATTATCAAGGTAGTATGATAATGCAATCTAATATATATAGCTATTTGAACTGTAATATACCAAATGGCTAGAAAATTCTATGAATACTTAAGTAATCAACTAACTTAAATTTGAAGCAAACCAGGGAAACATAAGTCAGTCAAGGTTCCCATAGTCAATATCTAAAGTTTGCTTGACAAGGATGAGCTATCTGTTTAAAAGAGTGTATTTAAATTATTTCTTTTCTATAATAGCGTATCAAAATTACGTCAAAATTTATTTCTGTAATACGCACTATAATAGAGTTGGAAAATATTGAGGCAATGTTGTCTAATTTGATTTTTTTTAGTTTTAAATTTTGTCACCGCCTATGATCTCTTGTTTCGTCTTCATATGTAATAATAGGCACAAAAACACAGACAGTTTTGAGAAGCTTACTTCCAAAGTTGCTCCATAGAAGGGTGCTTTCTCCCCTTCCGCCATGATTTCTAATGGTATTGTCCTGGTTTTCTCTGTACTAGGATCAATGAAACCCTCTGCAGGACCTTCAGGGTCACCGGTTTGAACAACAAAGCCATCAGCTGCAGAAAATGCAAGGGAACTTCTAAGCCTTGTTAAGACATAAGTAAATTTTTATTTGTCGCTATAGCACGATGCATGGTTAAAAATATTTGTCAAGTCTATTGGTTATAGTATAAATTGAAAGATTGTGGAGCAAGCTAGTGTGGGTGAAAAGTTACAGTAAGATAGTTTGCAAGCTGCCACAATAAATGGATTATTGTCAATCTATGCTAGTACGTTGGTAAAAAAATATCTGACATCTTGTAAAATTGCCTGTGTATGTGCAATTACACAACCAAGATATAAAAAAATAATTTCGTTGATGATGGTGTGCATGGCAGTTGAACCAGCAGAGTTCCTTTACCAAGGTAACTGAAAAACATGATATTATCCCCTAGGTACAATTGAGAATCATACGCATTTAACTTGAGATGCATTACCTCTTTGAATTTCCATGCCATCATAGAAGTGCCTTTCCACCAAGTCTATGAAATTCCCAGAAGTTACAGGTGCATTATAACCGTCTAGAACTATACGGAAGACACATTCATCTAGGTTAGGATTGTCCTTAACCTTGACCTTCATCTCCACAGTTGCTCGCCCCTTCAATAAAGGCATATTTCGGTATTCTTCAGGCACTTCATACGGGAAGCCATCCACCATATCCTCTTCAACACTGCAGAAACCCAATGCCCCAGGAAGATCTCAGCTGCAGTCAATGACAAGGGTATATATGAGAAGGAGTTTATCTTAGGAGGATTACTTTTACAAGTCCTTCTCAGTTTTTATTTTAATTCTTTTATTGGTAATTGCACACATATCCAATGAGTCTCATAACCATTCCCTCACAGGATTAAGGAACAATCTTCATAACAAGTTTTCAATCTTGGACATTGTTTTGGCACCTAAACCTTTTGTGCAGTTTAGCATTGTCTGAGAGAGCTGTAATAAACAAATCATATATGTATTGGAGGCCAAAACCCATGGTAATGCTATTTTCACACAAGAGAAAAGCCCTGAAGGGCAAGAAGTTAGTCAATCACTACATAATTGGGTGAGCTAAACATTGAGCAAATTGAAGGGAAAAAGGAAGGATTCTTTATAGTTGACTTAAAAAGTGAGAAATAAAAGTTCGAGCAAGTGAGGGATGACCAATCAATGGTAAGTGTATCAAATAAATGAATTACGATGGCCCTGGAAAGAGAATCCTGAGCCAAAATCCAGTACCATATGAATCTAGCCTAACAAGCAAAGATCTTTCGTTTATCAACCATTATCACCAAGCAATGGCATGAACAGTGAGCTCCACCCCAACATTAAAGTATAGGTTTCCTTAATCTAAATACACAAATTAAGCAGAGAAGACCAGCACTCAGTCTACAAATCCTCTTTCATTGTCCAACAGCAATACTTCCTCAAAACATCTTCATGAGAGTTATGATTGTATCAAGCATCATTAAGTAACAATTAAAAGTCAATTTACATGGTAAGAGCCACATGTTTATGAAATTCCTACATCTGAAGTTAACCACTCACAGCCTGAGATTTTCAAGTAATGCTGAAAACAAAATCAGATAGCACAACCACTTTCTAATGCCTAAACCATCTAGACACAGCTTTAGGTTTAAATACTGCTGAAAGCATAAGACTATTCAATGCTCATTCCAGTTCTTATATTGAGTTATAGTGTGGCCGGCCATTCAATTGTCAGCATGTTGTAAGTAATATTTCTACAGCCGCCCCCACACCCCCCCCCCCCCCCCCAAAAAAAAAGAAAAAAGAAAAAAGAAAAAAGAAAAACCTGCAACAATACTCACCTTCCAACATATTGAAGTAGCTCCTTCTGTTTTGGTGCTACTGCATCTCTATTCCTATCCTCCACTATTTGTTGAAGTTCATCCATTCCTGCTTCCAGCTTGTCTAGCAGTTCTACTCCACGGTCCTTCTTTGACTCTGCTAACCCTGATATTATTAAAGTTTTCCCCTGCTTGAGGGCTCGAGATGCCTGCTTCAGATTCTACATTTTCAAGCAAAATTGAATCTCAGTAACTTTATACTCTAGCTCTTTTCAACATATACATAGATATTTATGGATATTAAACATTTTAGGTGTCTTACCCTTTCCACTGAATCAAGTGCCTTGACTCCGGCAACCTTGAGACTGTCCGTGATGTCTTCCAGTGGTTTTTGAACTTCCCTGATAGCTTTATTGTCAATAGGCAGCGCATATCTCAACAACGCCCCCGGGTCCTTGATGGGAGGTCCAGATATCAACACAGACAGATCAGGAAAAACTGGACTAGCAGCATAGGCATTTGCAGACCAATCCAATGCGGGAACCCCAGTCATTAACCCAACTGCCAAAGCTATAGAAATTGCACACTCCTTCAAGGAAAATGACCTCACTTCCTGCTTAATAAGTGAAATGCTTAATAAGTCCTACTTAAAAACACCAATCGCTGCAACAGGTTATCAACTTTTTAACAATTTTTTTTATCTTTGCTTGAAAAGCAAAAAACTATGCATACCATAAGCTTTACAATTTGACCTACTTAAAGAGTTTCAATAACACATAACCACAATCAAGAAACAAAAAAAAAAACATCTCATACATTCTTAAACGATTTCCCAGACTCAGAATTTGATTGAATATTCAAATATAATGCAGTAAAAAACAAAATATTCAACAATATGAATGAAAGGTATAAGATCCAAAATCCATACCTTCTGGTGAGGATTCTGTGCAGAACATGTGGGTCCAAATCTCCGGGACAAAAAGTTGTTTTGGGAAAATGGGAAGCGAAAATGGTTGGTGGGTCGAAAATGGTTGGTGGGTATCTTTGGGGTGAAAAGTTTGGAGCTTGGTAGAGAAGAACAGTAATGGCAGGAGATAATGGCTGCCATGGAATGTCACACTATGGTTTTACAAGACAAATAACATCAGGGTCTTAGGAAAAAGAATTGATGAATGTCTCAGTTTGTGTGTCTGAGAGAGAGGATAACAACAGATAAGGTTTTTGGTCACAAGGGGCTCTTGTACTTGTATGCGCAAGTGTAAGAGAATAAAGAGATGGCTATGAAAGACCCATCATCCCCACGCTTTGGATAAGATAAAAACTACTAGTATTTTCTAGATTCTGGTTTTGATTTTTGAGGGGTGTCTTGGTTTTAACTTTTTATGGCAACATATATGTAACAATCCCTTATAAACTGGTTTTATTTTTATCAAACATAAATTTAAAATTTAAATATATAATTATATAAATTCTTTTTTTATATATAATGAAATATAGAATTAAGTAATTGAAATTTTTTTTTATGATTATATTGATAGGTTTTTCATTGAAACCCTAAACTTCTAAGCCCTTTTACCAAGACAAAGAAGAAAAAACCTATAATTTAATTTGTTTTTCCTGGATGATGTATTTTAAAATTTCTGATGGCACTTCATTTAGTTAAAATAAGAAAGTTTAAATTATATACTATTAGTACTATAATTGGTGTTATTACAAAATAAAATTTGTATGAATTTTTTAATAATTATTATAATTTATATGCTTATAAAATATAAAAATATGTTATATGTATTGTGACATGTTAACCTAATTAATGCTTGAGTTGTGTGAAGGTAGAAAAAATTTGACTTTTTTATTTTATTTTATTTATTATAGAAAATTTCAACTTAATGTGATTGAAAAAAAGGAGGGATTTTGACTAATTATAAAATGAGTCATGTTTAGGAATGGAGATTTCAATATTAATTCTTCTCATAAGGCATACTAGACAATACCACTAAGCTACAATACTTTAGATTCAAATACCCCAACTTCAATACAACACAATTATAACCCAACAACTAGAATTGTCACCCCTAAATGCTAATTTGAATGTTGATGTGTCATATGATAAAGCACATTTATAATAATAAAGGTCTATGTGGCTTAAAACTTACACACGAGGAGTCTAGCTAAATTAAAAGTGCCACTATGACTACCATGATGGCTGATTATTGCCATGTTGTATTGGCAATGGTAAGATTGATATTAGCCGAAGCAGTATTTTTTTGATAATCAAATTGTTTGCCGAAGCAGTATTTAATATCGATCTTTGCCAGTTTGTTTGTAACTTTGAGTCATTTGGATTTTTTTTTTCTTAAATTATAAATGTGCCCAAACATACAATACATTAACTTTTAGATAAACATATGAGCCATCAGTCATCCACCTCATTAGAACTTTGCATTAATGTCGAAATATCCCTTCTCAAAAAAAAAAAAAAAAGTCCAAATATTAATTCATTATCCTATGTTAATGGAGTAAATGCATTTATTTTTATATATTAATTATTTATATATAGCGCACTATTGTTTATGTCAAAGTAATTTAGATAGTTATTTAAAAAAAATTATTTATATAAAAAAATTATTTGGAATAATTACTTTACTATTTTTTTAAAAATGGAACATGGCATTCTTAGTCATATTAAATTATTTTGGCAACAATTAAAACAAAACCAAGTAAAGCAACTTTAATAACACATTCAATACCACCGCACACCCTTGGTGCGATGGTTACTCTACAAGTATAAGTGTTTATGGGGAGCCGGAGTTCAAGTTTCTAGGAGTGAGCTTCACACATATATACTTAGATTAGGTTATAATAAAATTTTATATATTGCATGAAAAAAATAAAAATAACACATTCAATCACTAATATATATATATATATATATATTGTAGGGACGTTGGGCCCTGGAGCCCATTATTTATGCATATAATTGACCCAAGACCCAAGCCGAGGACTGAAGGCATCCGAGGGGGGGGGGGGGGGGGGGGGGTAAGTGCTATCAAAAGAACCCATGTTGGCAAACGGAGAAGTCAGTTAGGTCACAACGGCTTGAGGGGTTGTGTCGAGGATAAGAGACTCCTCGGCCAATCGAAGCCGAGGTCTGTAGAGATGGTCTGCCATCCGGGGGAACGTCGTAGGAACACTCAGTTGATACAGATAAGCACTATGGGAGCTCAGGACAGGGAAGTATCCTAAAATATCTAAGGAGAAAGCTGTTACCTCCGCATTAAATGCACTGCAGCTAACTTCCTGATTGCATTAATGTGGAGGCGATATCTGAACAGTGGATTTTAGGCTTACAACTACTACATGAAGACTTATGAGAGGTGCTTATGGGACAAGTATCAACACCAACCATCTGACATGTACGTGGAAGAGAGGGATGAAAAGGAAAGAGAGTATAAAAGAAGGGGGAGGCAACGACACTAAATGATAGGAAAATCAAGGAAGAAATATTGTAGCAATCTAGAACCGAACTTGTAACCACATTTAAGAGCACTATATAAGAACCAGTCTTCTCGGACATTGCCGAGGACATTTATTATTCAAACTACACTTGTCTATCTTCATTCTTTCATCATCAACCTACTTAATCTGTTGTTCGATTAACTAAAACCCAGTTTTCTAACCCATTTCTATACAAATTCATTGTTTTGGGTTTTTTGGACTTAAGTTCATTAACCTTTTGGACTGGGAATTCAAATCTGGTCCTTACATCTATATAAATTTTCCTCTTTTAACTGGACTTTTATGTGGTTCAAAATTACCCACAATAATGAAGGGTAACTTCATTTAGAAATAGAGTAATAAATGTCAAATAACAAATTTCATTTTAATTCAAAAAGAGAATTCCTAAAATTTAAGTTTTTTTCCCTTCATGTTCAAAAAAGAAATTACAATTACTGTTTATCTCTAAAGTTAATCCTTATTATTTTTTTGAAAAAATATATATATATATATTTCTAAATTATAATAGATGCAAATTATTAACTTTTACCTAAAAAAATAGAAGAGCTTTTGAGGATTCCCCTCTTTGAATTGAACTTTTATGTGGTTCAAAAATACTCTCATTAATGAAGGATAACTTCTCTTAGAAATAGGATCATAAATGTCAAATAACAAATTTCATTTTAAATTCAAAAAAAGAATTCCTAAAATTTAGAATTTTTTTTTTCCTTCACATTCAACTTTTTGTTTCCTAAAATTTAGCCTTTTTTATTCCTTTTTCATCTAAATAAAATTAAAACACCCCCAATTTAAAAAACAAAAAATAAAAAACTAAGAGAACTCTTATAATTTAGCCTCTTTTCCCTTCAAGTTTATCTTATTTTTCCTACCCAAAATTTTCTCTATATCACATTATCACTACACCACTTTCAAACACACGTTCAAAAAAGAAATTACAGTTACTGCTTACCTCTAAAGTTTATCATTTTTATTTGTTTGAAAAAATTAAAAAAAAAATTCAAATTATAATAGATGCAAACTATTAACCTTTATCCAAAAAAATAAAAGAAGCTCTGAGCACGCACAGCGCACGTGCTTAGAAGCTAGTATATATATGTGTGTGTGAGTGAGTGTGTGTGTATGTGTGTAATTGCATTTAATTTAGTCAAAATAGTTAAATATTTACGATTTCACTAAAGCAATATGTTTGTTTTGTTTTAAATTATATTAATCTTAACAATTTACATTTCCTAACTCCTTTTAATGGCTTGTAACACGCATTTGTGTGTGCACGCTATGTACTATGTTCACAACAAATTTTATGAGGCAAATTGTTATTAGTGGATAGAAAAGTAATATTAGTGGTAGAACCAGATTAAAACTAATTAAAGAAATTTACCACTTAGGAATTATTATAAATTGTTATGAAAATTTTATAGACGTAGCATTACTCCATGCATATATGAAATCAAGGTTGTAGTAGCCTAAATATCATCCCCCCCCCCCCCCCCCCCTTGTTATTTTTAGTTAGGTCATTAACAACTGTATTAATATGGTATATACATTTATTAATTATTGGTAGGTGGTCCACTAATTAGTTATGTGAAAATTAAGATATATATGGTTATTTTTCTATAAGTGGTGCATTGATGATTTATTGCATTCTTGCTCAAATTTTTTTGCTTTGTAAAACAATTTAAACAAAATCCAAAAAAATAAATAGACAAATCCAAATTTAATACATGCCAAAAAAAAAAAAAAAGAGTTGACGCGTAATTTAGTGAAAATAATTTAGTCTTTATCAATTTAGGAAAACTATTAGGTACTCCCGGAGTACCATAAATGCGTACTCCCTCTTCTCACATGAATGGTCGGTCCTACCGTGAATTTAATTAGTGAGACCCACCATTCATGTGAGAGGAGGGAGTACGCATTTATGATATTTCGGGAGTACACAATAATTTTCCATCAATTTACTCAAGCAAATATACATGTAAGTATTATAAATAGCTTATAAAGAAAATTTCTTACAAAATATTTTAAAATAAATCTATAGTATAAACACACATAGCATGGGACATCGCTTGCATACTAAATGTTAAGACTTAAGAGGTAATAAAATATTTTAATTATCCTTTCAAAGAATTTACCATGTGTCACTAAAAGTCTGTTTGGATTGAGCTAGGGAAAGAGAGGAGGGGAGAGAGTCGAGTAGAGTTAGTAAAAAATTAGCTTATTTTTAGTCAACTTTACTCTATTCACCTTTAATTCCTCCTCAATCCAAATAACCCCTAAAGGAGTGAACTTGCTAATTTCCTTCCCACGAGTGCATCAAATGACAAACTCTAAAGGCTTTAACTATCAAGGTTTCTTGAAAATTTAACTAATCTATAATTACAAATAAAAAATAAAAGATTTTACATTTATTTTATTGACAATAATAAAAATTAAGTATATAAAATTAGAAATAGTGGATGTTGACCAATTTTTTACATGAGTATTTGGAGATTTTTAAAAAAATTTTAAAGAAATTATTTAATTAATGTAGATATTTTCAGTTAAAAATTTAAAATTATTTATAGCATGGTCATAATTATAAAAAATTTGTAACATTTTGAGAGAAATTTTTAGTTCCTGTGTTCAGGATCATTTATGAGGAATAAAGAAGATATTTCAGCCATTGTTGCTCCTTTTGCAACGAAACTAAATCCTATTAGAAAAGGTGTGGTGTACTAGCCTAGAATGGTCATTGGGCCTCAGTGTGCTATTAAGGCCCATTAAAGATGGAAGAGGGCAAAATTCTTCTACAAGACCCTCCTATGGTGTGGGCTTTGATTTGACAGGCTATCCCACTGCCAATAACCCAATATTGGTGCACATTATTCTTCGGCTGGTAACAAAAACTTCACCAATTGTTTGGATACTAATAAAAAATTAAAATTATTTTTACTATTTAGTTTATTTTTGCTATTATTTATGAATCTTATTGTACTTTTTGATACTATTCATAGGCTCTGCTGTTTTGTTTCAACTAACTTTTACTTTTATTTACTGTTTCAACTAACTTTTACCTTTATTTACAGTACTTTCAGCAATAAGTTTTCAGTTTTAACAAAATAAGTGGTATCCAAACAAACCTTAAATCAATCATTATAGAAAAATTCAATCACAAAAACGCGAATATCAAAAGGGAACGTTCTTTCTTGAAACAAAGAACCATTGTATTTGATACATGGCGTCTAAGAAATAGAATTGATAATGGCAAATTATAATCCAAAAGAACTGCACCTAATGTATTCACAGGATCCAGAACTCGAAAATACAAAACTAAGCATAAAGATGGAAAACTAAAACAGACGGATTAAAGCTAGAGCTCCATTGCACAAAATTGATGCGGAGTATGAAATTCTAAGAGCAACCCGGCACATAGCTATCAGAATGTTTTAGGCTACACTTGCACCAGAGAGCTGGATCTGAGTTGGCTTTTGAGGCGCATCATCATTGTGTTTTGGAGTTGTCCTATAGTAAATTGCATATAGTATGAGTTGAGCTGCGCCAGAGATTGCACCAATGCCATTGCTGACCTGCAAGAATAATATATATAAAAAGGGTCATGTCAAATTCCATGTATATGAACAATACATTATACAAGACTAACAAGATTGGGGAACAATGATAATAGATATCAAATATTCTAGATACCTAGCAGCAAGGCATATGATAATAATGATATGATTATCATTGCCATAATTCTTGTTAAAACCATAAAACTATGTAGCAGAAATTGAAATTACCAGCATGTAGATGTCAAACTTGATGAGGGCATAGGCAGTCCAGATGGAACCATTAAGGAAGTTAGTGAATGAAAGATAAAATGGCATGAACTCCACACTCTTGGTTGTGATGACTTGTTTCTGTCATAAGATATAAGAGAAAGATACACCAAATATTTGTCAATATATATATATATATATCAAACACTCAAAAAAAAAAACTGTGGGTAATTAACTAGCTAGATAGACCAAGTATTAAAGGTATGGGATTGAAGAGAGGGACGTACCATGACTGTAAGTGGAGACACATACATAAGAACGTTGAAAATATCACAGATGACTCCTACCATCAGAGACCTTTTCTTGTAAGTATGTAATGTTGTCATGGTTATGATGATGATGATCGCGGCGAAAATCACTTCAACCGAAAGCCCAAGGAGTACCTTTTTCTGCAAATTGAGGACTGCATTAACTAAAGCTCCATTTAAACAATGTATTATATCCACGTCATAATGATGCACAAACACTTCATTTAGCATGATATTAAGCACATAGCTGTAAAAAAAACCACACTTTTATAAAGCATGTTATTTGGTAAAAATTTGCCCCAGCACATTTAAATAACAAAATGATTATGTTGTGTATAACACATTTTAAAAACACCTACCAAACAAGTTTATTAAACTTTATTATTCTCGAATTTCTATTTAGACATAAGACCTGTAAAATTTAAAAATTAAATAAATGCCTCGTGTCTCATGTTCGACTAAATGTAAGTTTGGAAACTAATGAAAATTATAAATTATTTAACTATTTAGCTTATTTTTACTACTATTCATAGACATCACTGCATTTTTTGATACTATTAATGACCCCTACTGTACTATTTCAACTAACTTTTACTTTTATCTACAGTTTCAGCAAAACAAACGGTATCCAAACATACCCTAAATAACAAAGTGGGAAAGAAGACATTGTGTCACACAAAGAGTTCCATGAAGCCAAAATCAATAAAAGAACATTATGCAAGAAATAGTACCCGTCCATTCTTCTGCTTCGCAGCGTAGGTGTAGAATATGGCTAAATAGATTAGCTCAAGTCCCAGCCCAACACTATTGATGGTCACAACAAGAAGACTATCTGGGTGCACAAATGGCATGCCATAGAAGACCCAAAAAATGCAGTTCAGTACTGTTGCAATATATGGTATTGGCGAGAAATCCTCCACGGCCTTGTTCTTAATGATTCTATAAAATGTTGGCCTGGTACGTCCAATTAAATTTAGTCAAACTTTTACTTTCACAAAGTCATTAATGCAATTAAAACATTCATATGAAATATTCTTTTCTAGGAAAGTACAACTCATGATAAAGTACCATCCATTTTTTTAAAAAGGTAAGTTGCACGTGTATTTGCATGATAAGACTTAAAGCCACCATTTTTTTTAAGGCTTATCTAGTATAGAGTTGTTATAATTACAACCAAAAAAAAAATAATTGGTAATTAACACACTTACCTACTATCAATAATTAATTGGTAATTAATTAGTGTTATGATCTGATAATAAAGAACAATCATAAAAAGTGGTTCTTAATCTCTAAAAAAAATTATAATTTTAAAGTAATCTTAGCTTATTTTCTAAATGAATTTAAGTCAAATCAAACTTACATCTTTAGATAGAAAGAGAAACTCATTAAAGAGTATTTACAATTGGGTTTTCACAAATTTCATTAACTTTTGATGTTAAGTATTTCCATGTTTCCTTTAAAGTTTTTTTTTTCTTTTTTATGAGAATCAATAAAATTAAAACAAAAAAAAAAAAGTAAAAAAAACTTATTATTCTTTTTGAGGACACACGGATCTGATCATTACAAAATATTAGCAATAATTATTATTTGAAAAAAAAAAAAAAAAACCACCATCGATTTAATGGAATAATCAAAGTGGGTCCCTCCACAAAATCCACCAAGTGGGTCCGATCTCAAAAAATATAGCCGAAACATGTGATTTAATGGAATAATCAATTGCCCATAGACTAAGTAGCAAACACTAAACACACTTTTTTTCTTTTGATGAACCCACTAAACACACTTTTTATCCATTAACAACACAACTTTTATGATTTAATATAATATATAAAAATAAATTGGCAGAGAGAGATAGAGAGAATTACACTGGGGAGAGGAACAGCCCGAAGGAGATCACGTTTCCTGCTCAACAGAGATTAACGAAAACAAACTTAGCCATCTAATTAATCATTCAAAATCATCATCAAAACTGTAAAATTAAAGGAATTGAAAACCAAAATTTTTTATTCAATAGTTAACGATCTTTTGTATTATCAATATATATATGCACAACGTAGAAACACACACACACACACACACGCATTATTTTCTCAGCAAAATTAAGAGCAATTATAGGGGGTTTTGGAGGGAACACAGACCGATGATCCCAATCACATTCCTGATAGAATGAGAGTTCATCACCATCTTCGAATACACAGAGAAAAAGAGAGAAAGAAGAGAGAGAGAGTGTGTTTCAAGTTTGAGAGAAAGAGAGGGAGCGCTTTAGAGAGAGAAGTGTAGTAGTAGTAGTAGGTATGAGAAGTCTCTTTTTATATGCCAAAAAAGCTCACCAAACAAATACACAGTTTGAGACGTTGGAGTAAAATTCGCTTACAAGATAAAGAGTAACACACTATCTCTCTCTTCCCTCCTTTTTTGATATTTTTTTTTGTTGTGTTTTTTGGTTGTTTTTCCCTTTCGCAACAACAAATTAAATCCGTTAACAACTCGCTTATAAATCCTGTCATTCTATTTTATTTAAATAAGTTATATAACTTAAATACACCTGGAATAATATTCTATTTAGATAAAATTGCCTCGAATCTCGAAAAAAAGGATAACATGGATTGGATAAGCTAAAAAAAAAAGTACGTGGAATTAAACAGAATGAAAAAAACTTATATACTTCGGGTGGTTGGTTTTTGGGTAAATTTTCAGTACTGATTCTATGTTGAACCGGTCCCCCAAGAATCTCTATCTTAACGGAATTTATTTGAAAAACAAGGTGCGTGAGTTGAGTTGAGTTGAGTGCATGGGATTGGGAGGGTGGCAGAGAGCCGGCTATGTGTGCGTTTCGTTTTGATAAAGTTTGGGTGGCGGTTTGTTACGTGGGGTTGTGAAATTGGTATTGTATTTCTACTTATTCACGAAATCTACCCCTTGTTCTAGGTTTCGTCTCCTCTTCCTCTTGCACTAGACGTGGCAAAATGTTTTACTTGTCAAAAAGGCAACGTATCCAACATATTCACTGCTCTACCTACCTTACAATATTTTTCTAACCCTTTTGTTCCTCAAGTAATCTATGAAATTAAGAAATTTTGCCATCTATTTTTTTCTTTCTTTCTTTTATAGAGTTTCAATCAATGAAGTCCATTTCTTTGATTTTTACTTTTTATCATCAGGTCAAGACACCAATCGGTTTTTGGTGTAGATAGAAATTGAACTTCAAATTTCTTATTCAACTATTAAAGACTTTACAATTTTTTTTAAAAGGAAAAAAACTTTACAAATTGAGCTAACTGAAATTCACAATTTTTCCATCTACTTAAATACATAATTTTGTCATTTTTTTCCTTAAAAAAAAAAAAATTACCACCACTCCACAAGTACAAGTTCTTTGTGGGGTGGAGGGCAAGATAAAAATATAATCATAATAAATTAAATTAAGGATACAGTTAAGCATAGTGACCCAATTAAATTTAATCAAATTTTTGCATTGACCTATAAATAGTTTGGATGGATTTTAATTATGGATAATAAATTAAATTATGGATAAAGTTAGGCATAGTGACCCCATTAAATTGAATCAAATTGTTGTACTGACCGAAAAATAGTTTTGATGGATTTTAATTTTGGAGAAGGTATAACACCCTTTTGTGTTTGTAGAGGCCAATAATGGCAAACTAAGATATGGTTTGGTTGAATTTGGATGGTGTCAAAGTTGTGTAGTACTGATTTTAGAAGATTTGAGCATCTTGTTCAAGCTGTGATGTCTAATCTTCCTGGATTCTGTTAATTAATGGCAATTTAACTTTATTTCACCTACTTCTAATAGGATAGCTTCTGTACCTTTTTTTTTTTGGCTGAATAGCTTCTGTACTTGCCTCTTTTGCTAAGCAGTCTTTGGGTGGTTGTACTTGAATGGAGAATATGTCTAATTATTTTAGGCAGACAATATTTATTATTTTCTGAAATTGTGGTGCAATTTCTTACATAAATAATACATTTTTGACAATTTATAAAAAAATAATAATGAGAAAACTCTTCATTATTATTTCATTATGAATTTTGTAAGGACGCAATCGGGTACTTGGCCCAAATGATAAATGAATTTTGACCCAAAAAGTCTAATACAATGAACTTGTAGAAAGTAGGTTGGTGATGGAAAAATGAATATACGCAGTGGAAAATTAATGGATCTACTTCATTCGTAATTGATAACATGTGCTATGTAAGTTTTAGAATATAAGAACAAGAAAATGTACCTTGGTATGGTGAAATTCAAAATCAAAGATCAGAAGTTCTTGAGAACACTTTCAATCTTCACTCCATTTTCACGCCCAAGTGTGGTCTCTCAATCAGTTATATGTGTATGAAAGACTGTCCAACTTTTTCATACATACCATTTCATGTTGTTACTTAAAATTCTGTATATTTCTCCCCTTACAACTGATTATCTAATTGTGCTAACCTTTTGGACCTTTCCAATTGGGCTTTAGTATATGGCTTAGAGTGGGGTCAAAAGGAAACAAATAAGACACTAGCTCCAATAGGCCTTGGGCTTTTCTATCAACTCTTGACAAGTCCAAAGTTATCAATAATTATATTTAATACTACTATATAAATATAATCGCACTCTAGGTCTTATTAATAAATTATATCCCGAGACTTTATTGTACATGCAACCCCTTCATAAAATATTCGTAGTAACACAAAGTCATGAATGAAGACTGCCACTTTGTAGATTACTATATCTCAATCCTTGAGTACCCGGTTTAATCTTTTTAAGTTATTCATCATATATTTATGAAATTCAATTTCATAAATATATACTTTAGTAATTTCTTACTAAAGTGGTTGGGCCTAACTCTTTAAATAACCGAACCCATTAAACTTATCTTAAAAGAATATTTTATATCTCCGTTAAGAGATCATGAATTCCATCTTGAGAATATATGTTTCATCAACACTAAATGTAGTTGCCCAACATACTGAGGTTTTTAATTGTTACTTTAGATCTTACTCCTGATATATCAAAGCAACTTGCATTTCATGATTATGTCCATTATTCTCTCAAGATTAAGAGTTCATGTAAATAAAAGTTGTGAGATTTATTATTTATTTAACAGTCATTAGGAGAATAATAAATCTCACAGCGGTCTAGTTCAATATGTCTTAACTTTTAAAACATATCAACACATCAACTAGAAGTCTCCATTTTCATGATCAAGACAAATCATCTTAATTGATATGTTATAGTCTTCGCAAATGAAATGCCAAATTTCATCATCGACTACGAACTAAAATTCTGAGTTTACAAAGAACTTGTAACTTATATCTTCTGTTACTAAATCACATAAATCACATACTATGCATCTCATGGACTATATGATAATGTCTTAATATTCATGTTACCATTATTTCAGATAATAATAAAACAAATTCATTAATCACAACATTAAGTCATAAATAATGTCATACATAGCATCATACAATAGGATTTAAGGGCACTGATCCTAACAGTTGGAAGACTGGGCTTTAATGTATTAGTCAACAAATAAAGTGGATTCAGATGACAAGAAAATGTAGATAGACTAGTTTAATCTAAAGAAAACTGTCATCGGCATAGTTCAAGGAGATTAGTTCTTATGTATTGATTCTCAAGTTTGATTACAAGTTCAGTTCTTGATTGCTACAGTATTTCTCTCTCTATTTCTCGATTCCTTTTTTTCTCAGGGGTCATTTACATTATATATCTCCCTTTAAATGATCTTGGCCCTCCATTTGTTGATCATCCAGGCCACTACTTGAGTGCTTGTCCTATCGAACACCCTCTCTAGCCCTCTATGAGTTAGGGTAGTCAAGACAACACTATTCCGGGGTGTTTTCCACATAAATGCAGTCAGAAAGTTAGCTGCAAAACATTCAATGCGGTGGCAGTAGCTTTCCCTTAGATATTTCCTAGCTCCCATCCTCCCTATCCATTCATGATGCATGTCTTTATCAATAGAACCTCCTGGAACGTCACCCTAGATGACAGGAGGCAAATCTTGATTTTTGTTGCATTTAGCCGAGGGGATATTCCTCCTAGGACAACCTCTCCCAACCTCTACAGTCACAGTTTGCTCGTGAAGTTCGAAGTATTACGTCTTCCTTGCTATTGATCTATTCTTGGACCATGGAGCCTCCTCAAACAAGGCCCAAGGCCCAATATATATTTGGGCCTGCGTCCCCACAAATTTAATTAATAAAACTCACTATCGTATGAAAGGAGATTGCATTGCTCTTGGAGTGAATAGTTTCTCTAATTAATAAAACCCTATAGTTGAATTTAATTGTAAAATCAAAGTTTCAAAAACTAAAATATTGTATCTAAGTTTTGTAATTTTATTATCTCAAAAAAAATTCGTCAATTGATAAGTTGATTGTTTCGTTTTTAGTTTTATCAATTTAATAAAAAATAAAATATGAAGTTTTTACTGCATAATTAATCGTGAGTGTCACGGTGGGAAATTTTTATAGTAGCTCTCTATTGATTTGGTACTCACCATCAACATAAGCAAGTATTTTTAAATATTTTAGTACCTATATATGTTTCTTGAAACTATATATAGAAGTTCATAATACAGTTCCGTTTGTTTCAATGAAAAACTTATATGAAGATAATTTTTTGCATTTATCTATGTCTGGTATTATTAAAAAAAAAAAAGGGTCAAAAGAAAATCATATTTTAACTTCCCTTATTTAGCTTGGCATGAGATAAAGCTCTAGAATATAATTGTTGAAAAATGAATTATTTTTCATAAAATGTTAATGTTGAAACAAACAAAGCGTAGGTATCCACTTACAATAAAGGGTTTTCATGGTAAATGTACCATAAAAGAAAGTGTAAAATCTGTGGCGAAGTTAGGATTTAATTTTAAGGGGCAAAATTTATACGTGCACACACACACACACACACACACACACACACACACACACACACACACACACACACACACACACACACACACACACACACACACACACACACACACACACACACACACATAATTGCACTTCAAAACCTAATAATTTTTTTTATTCATCAGCAAAGTGAGTATAAAATATTTAATTTTTTGAATAAATTTATTTGGATGATGGTTATTTTTTGATATTTTAACAATAAGTTTCTCCGTAAGAAAAGTTCATAACCTACACAATTGAAGTGATATGTTGTAATTGGTGCATGACAAAAGTAGTTTTTGTTATAGGCTCACATGAGAGTGATACTTCATTAATCACAACTTATTATAGGGTTGTAAACAGACCGAGCTAAGACAAGTATTTAAAGGGTAAATTGCAAATTACACCCCTAAAGTTTGGAGGTAATTGAATTTTACACCCTAAAATTTCAGAATTTGGATTTTACGCCCTTACATTTGAAGGTGTTTGGATTTTACACTCTCACATTTCAGAATTTGGATTTTAGCTCTTATATTTTAGAGGTGTTTGGATTTTACCTCCTAAATTTTGGAGGTTTTTGGATTTTACACCATTGTGGGGGGTAAAAGCCCAGATTTACCAACTGGGCCTGGGGCCCTGTTTTTGAGACCACTTCATGTCCGAAGAGTAATAATGGGCTGGGTTAGAGTTCACTTGTGGGCAACGAACCCAAAGATGGCGGAAGAGCACAATCCGAAGAGGTCACCATTTGTCCGAGGAGGTTTTACTCCTCGGATACGAATAATTCTGATTAAATAAACGTACAGAAAGCCCGAGTGCCCTTCCTGGCAATCTTGGTGACAAAGATAAGCTCTGGGCATTCCTGGGGATGATAAGGATGAAGAAATATCTCAAGGAAAAGCTGCCACCACCGCATTTAATGCCCTGCAGCAACTTCTCTGACCGCATTTATGTGGAAAAGACCCCTGAACAGTGCAATTTCACCTACTGCCACTCCCAAGAAGCTAAAGAAGATGCTTGATGTGACCTATACTCAAGTATGTTAGCAGATGGAGAACAAGTGGAGGGTTGGGATGATTAGAAAAGAGGCTATATAAAGAAGGAGAGCCCCTGATAGAGGGGGATCGAAGAGAAAGAGAAAGAAGAACAAAAAATCACTTTACTGTAGCTCTGGAATCTGTAACCTAAGAACATTCAATAAAATTCCTCTTCGGACCTTTAGTCCTTCGTGGTTTTTACGTGATTGCATGTTAGATTATTTGCCCATACTACTACCAACTCTTGTTTAATTCATATCCGGCCCAGTTCTTTCACCCACGCTCTACAAATTTATTATTTTGGGTGTGTTGGGCTCATATTCCACACCTCGTGGGCTTGGGCTACAAAAACCGACCCTACAATTGGTGCCGTCTGTGGGAAGAGCTTATGCAAGGGTGAAAACAACCGTTGGTGATGGCAGAACGACGTCAACAACAGGCAGAATCCAGGGCATCCCAACCTGCTGACCCTTTTCTTAACTTGGAAAGAAGACAAGATCGTGAGGGTAGTGTGCATACTGTGCATACTGGCCAAAGCCAGTCACACGGCGGAAGTCACATGTCCCATGCAGAGGAGAATCGGGGTTTGCAACTAGAAGTCGAAAAACTGAAGAGAGAGTTGCGCCATGCAAAGAGGAAACAGATTTCCTCGTATTCTGATGACGATTCCGACGATGAGCCGGACGTCACTTACCAGCAGAAATCTTAAATACCGGTCAGTGAATCCTTTTCCTACGAAGAAGAGCCTCATCGCAAAAAGCGATCTAGAAGTCCATCACGCGGAGGCGTGGGGAATGATGCTATGAGCAGGGCCTTAAACCAGATCTCTCGGTCACCTTTTACTCGCAGAATTGAGGAAGCAAGGCTCCCTCGGCGTTTTAACCAGCCAACGTTTACCATCTACAATGGTAAAACGGACCCCATAGAGCACGTGAGTCATTTTAACCAGAGGATGGCTGTCTACTCCAGAGATGAAACTCTGATGTGTAAGGTTTTCCCTTCCAGTCTGGGACCAGTGGCAATGAGGTGGTTTGACGACTTGAAGGCAAACTCTATTAATTCCTTCAAAGAGCTCACTCAGGCATTCGGTTCGCGATTTGTCACCTGCCGAAGAGTAGCCAGGCCCCTGTCTTCACTATTGTCCCTAAGCATGCACAGAGGGCGAGACTCTGAAAGCGTATTCGGACAGATACTGGGAGATGTTTAATGATATGAAGGGCAACTCCGACGCAATGGCCCTCAGCACATTCAAGCTCGACCTCCCTACTGACCACGGTTTAAGGACCTCCTTATCTGGCAAACTAGTCACTAATATGCGCCAACCTATGGACCGTATAGAAAAGTACAAAAGAGTTGAAGAGGATCAGCAACAAGGGAAGGGAAAAGATAAAGCAATTCCCTAGGAGAGGAGAGATTTCCGGTCGGACCGCTACAATAACAGTAAACCGCGTAGAGATTTTGCTGGACAATCAGGGTCGACCAACCCTCAAGCGGTCAATACCGTATTTAAAGAGCCGGTGCACCAAGTTTTGAAAAAGATTAAAAATGAGCCGTTTTTCAGGTGGCCGAATAAGATGGTAGGAAATCCTGAGAGGCGTAATCATAATCTCTACTGCCAGTACCATCAAGACCATGGGCACACCACGGAGGATTGTAGGAGCCTGTGGGATCACTTGGACCAACTGGTTTGTGATGGTAGACTAAGACATCTTTTACACCCCTCCAGCGGTCGAGGAGGGCAGATGAGCTCAGGGCCACGAAGAGATGAACCTTCAAAGCCGCCACTAGGAACTATTAATGTCATCTTCGCCGCGCCAGGAAGAACAGGGTCCTGGCCATTGAAAGTTATGTCGGTTGGCCAACCACCAGCAGGGGATATAGGCAGAGTTCCGAAGAAAGCTAAATCGGGTGCTCCACTTGTTATAGGGTTCTCGGATGAAGACATGGCTGGCACCATCCAGCCCCATGATGATGCGTTGGTTATCACCCTTAGAATTGGAGGGTATGATGTGAAAAGGGTGATGGTTGACTAGGGAAGCGCTGCAGAGATAATGTACCCTGACCTCTACAAGGGGCTAGGCCTGAAACCCCAGGATTTCATACCATACAACTCCCCACTCATGAGTTTTGAAGGAAGAGCTGTCATCCCAAAAGGCCAGATACACTTACCTGTGCAAACTGGGGCCGAAGTGGTGGAGGTGGATTTTATTGTTGTGGATGTGTATTCGCCTTATACGGCGATTATGGCCAGACCCTGGCTTCACGCACTAGAGGCTGTTTCCTCTACTTTGCATTAGAAGGTCAAATACCCGTCTGAGGGGCAAGTTTGTGAGATCTGAGGAGACCAATCCACGGCCCAACAGTGCCTAGTGGCTGCCATCCAGCACGAGCCCGAAGCCGAGTCTTCATCCAGAGCTGAAAGAGGTGTATAGCGATTAAAGTCTCGGGAATTGCCTGTTGAAGGTCCAGATGAAAGCACTCGGTGTGAGGATCTAAGGAAAGTGGTTATTGGAGATGATCCTAATAAGTTCTTCCAAGTCGGATCATAGCTACCTCTTCAAGAGAGGGAAGAGTTAATAGAATTCCTTAAGAGGAATCTTGATGTATTTGCCTGAAGCGCTTACGAAGCCCCAGGGGTGGACCCAGAGTTCATATGTCACCACCTAAAGGTAAACCCGCTGATTACCCCCAAGAAACAGCCTTCTCGACGCCCATCCAAGGAGCATGCTGATGTAGTAAGAGAAGAAGTAGCGAAACTCAAACAAGCCAGAGCTATTAAGGAAGTTTTTTATCCTGAGTGGCTGGCGAATACCGTGGTGGTAAAGAAGAAGAGTGGGAAGTGGCAAGTGTGCGTGGACTTTACTGATTTGAATAAGGCTTACCCCAAAGATCCATTCCCTATGCCGAAAATCGACCAACTAGTGGATGCCACCGTCGACCATCCTCGGATGAGCTTCCTGGACGCCTTCCAAGGCTACCACCAGATACCACTAGCCCTGGACGATCAGGAGAAAACTGCTTTTGTCACCCCCATTGGTAACTACCACTATAAGGTGATGCCATTTGGTTTAAAGAACACTGGGTCTACCTATCAGAGGATGATGACAAGAATGTTCGAGGCACAGCTGGGTAAAAATATCGAGGTCTACATAGATGACATGGTGGTGAAAAGTAAGGTTGTTGCTGAGCATGTGAAGGACCTGGAAAGTACCTTTGAGGTACTAAGGAAGTACAAACTGCGCCTGAATGCGTCCAAGTGTTCATTCGGGGTAGGATCCGGCAAGTTCTTGGGATACATGGTGACGCACAGGGGAATTGAGGTTAACCCCGACCAGATAAAGGCCATCAACGATTTACAAGCTCCTCGGAATCCCAAGGAGGTTCAGAAACTAACTGGGATGGCCACTGCACTGAATCGATTTATCTCTAGATCAGCAGACGGGTGTCGGTCCTTTTTCTCTCTGTTCGGCAAGTGGAAGGGATTCGAATGGACAGAAGAGTGTGCTTTGACCTTTCAGCAGCTCAAAGATTATTTAGCTCGGCCACCAATCATGTCCAGACCTGAGCCAGACAAGGTATTGTTCGCCTACATCGCTGTAGCTACCTGCGCGGTGAGCCTGGTATTGATATGATCAGACTGCGGTGTGCAAAGACCAGTCTATTACGTCAGCAAGTCACTGCATGAGGCCGAGATCCGTTACTTGCCTCTGGAGAAGGCTATCCTAACAGTGGTACTCGGTACACGGAAGCTACCTCACTACTTCCAGGCCCATACTGTCATTGTCCTCACTCAACTCCCACTCAGGGCCATACTCCGAAGCGTCGATTACACTGGGCGGATTGCCAAATGGGGTGCGATTTTAGGGGCTTTCGACATCAAATATATGCCCCGCACATCGGTCAAAGGCCAAGTCCTTGCGGATTTAGTGGCTGAGTTCACGGAGCTTCAACTAGAAGAAGTAATGCCCATGTCGGACATGAATGAAAAATCAGTTGGCATGATTTCTCAGTAAGACCCCTCCCGTTGGGAAGTGTATGTAGACGGAGCTGCAAATCAAAAAGGTTCTGGAGTGGGGCTAGTGTTGATATCCCCTGAAAGAATAATCATCAAAAAGTCGTTGAGGTTGGGCTTCTCAGCAACGAACAATGAGGCGGAGTATGAAGCCCTGCTGACGGGAATGGCTATGGTCCGAAAGATGAGAGGTAAGTCCGTGGAATTATTCTTGGACTCAAGGTTAGTCGTGGGTCAAGTACAAGGGGAGTTCGAGGCGAAAGACGAAAGAATGCAGGGGTACCTGAGTCGAGTTAAATGTCTGCAGTCGGAGTTCGACTCTTTTAGTTTGCTGCACATCCCCAGAAGTGGTAACGCACATGCCAACTCTCTGACCACGCTTGCTACCTCCTCGGCGCAAAATTTGCCTAGAGTTATTCTCGTTGAGGACTTGCATGGACCTACAGAGACAAAGAAGGATGTAATTCAAGTTCATCAAGTCAGGACTGGATCCTGCTGGATAGATCCCATAGTTAAATTCTTGAAAGAAGACATCTTGCCTAAAGAAAGAGAGGAAGCTGATAAAATTCGAAGAAAGGCGACCAGGTTCTGGCTATCCGAAGACCAGAGATTGTATAAACGCTTATACTCAGGACCATATTTATTATGCGTGCATCCTGAAGCGGCCGAGTTGCTGCTAGAAGAACTACATGAAGGAATATGCGGAAGCCATATGGGAGGGAGGTCCTTGGCCCATCGGGCTATTACACAAGGTTATTGGTGGCCGAACATGCAAAAAGGGGTCCTTGAGTATGTTAAAAAGTGCGATCAGTGTTAGAGATTCGCCCCAAACATTCATCAACCAGGGGGGCCTCTTAACCCACTGTCCAGCCCATGGCCTTTTGCCCAATGGGGCTTAGATATCGTGGGACCATTCCCTAAAGCTGCAGGAAACAAGAAATACCTCCTGGTCGGAACAGACTATTTCACCAAGTGGGTTGAGGCTGAACCTTTGGCCAATATCAGGGATGTGGATGTGCAAAAGTTTGTATGGAAAAATATTGTCACTCGATTTGGGATTCCGCATACTCTAGTCTCGGATAATGGCCTGCAGTTCGATAGCAAAGCATTCAGGAGTTATTGTGGTGAGTTAGGAATTGTAAACCGATACTCCACCCTTGCTTATCCCCAAGGTAATGGGCAAGCAGAAGCTGTCAACAAGGTCATAGTGAATGGCTTAAAGAGAAGACTTGACGACGCGAAGGGTAAATGGGTGGAAGAATTGCCACACGTACTTTGGGCCTACAGAACAACGCCTCGTAGATCTACCGGAGAGACCCCCTTCTCAATGACCTATGGAGCTGAAGCTGTCATACCTTTGGAAACTGGATTCCCAACCTTGAGGACTAGATCCTTCAGTCCGACTAGCAACAATGAGCAGCTAGAAAGGAGTTTGGATCTGATTGATGAAAGGAGGGAGAGTGCCATTGTTCGGTTGGCACATTACCAACAGAAGCTTAGGCAGGGCTACGATGCTAATGTAAGGCTACGGCCTCTAGAACCTGGTGACCTGGTGCTGAGGAAAATTGTGGGTACTGCAAAGAACCCAGCTTGGGGAAAGTTAGGACCCAACTGGGAAAGGCCATATCGTATCACTTCAGGAGCTGGCATTTGGGCGTACTTCCTGGAAGACCTGGATGGTCATGTAATACCACGTCCTTGGAATGTAAATAACCTCAAAAGGTACTATTATTAGTCGATCGTTTTCTTCAATTAATATGCTGGTTCTGTATATCCTACTGTTACTGTTCTTTAAGTGTTTAAACTTAAATCCAATCATGCCTGTAGTCCTTGGACCAGATGATTTGGGTTAGTTAACATTGTTACTGTTCTTTAAGTGTTTAAACTTAAATCCAATCATGTCTGTAGTCCTCGGACCAGATGATTTGGGTTAGTCAACACTGTTACTGTTCTTTAAGTGTTTTAACTTAAATCCAATCATGCATGTAGTCCTCAGACCAGATGATTTGGGTTAGTTAACACTGTTACTGTTCTTTAAGTGTTTAAACTTAAATCCAATCATGCCTGTAGTTCTCGGACCAGATGATTTGGGTTAGTTAACACTGTTACTATTCTTTAAGTGTTTAAACTTAAATCCAATCATGCCTGTAGTCCTCGGACCAGATGATTTGGGTTAGTTAACACTGTTACTGTTCTTTAAGTGTTTTAACTTAAATCTAATCATGCCTGTAGTTCTCGGACCAGATGATTTGGGTTAGTTAACACTGTTACTGTTCCTTAAGTGTTTAAACTTAAATCCAATCATGTCTGTAGTCCTCGGACCAGATGATTTGGGTTAGTTAACACTGTTACTGTTCCGTAAGTGTTTAAACTTAAATCCAATCATGCCTGTAGTCCTCGGACCAGATGATTTGGGTTAGTTAACACTGTTACTGTCCCTTAAGTGTTTAAACTTAAACCCAATCATGCCTGTAGTCCTCGGACCAGATGATTTGGGTTAGTTAACACTGTTACTGTCCCTTAAGTGTTTAAACTTAAACCCAATCATGCCTGTAGTCCTCGGACCAGATGATTTGGGTTAGTTAACACGTTCCAAGATCTCTAAATATTTGAACATACATGAGATCATAGCTGTAGTCTTCGGGTCGGATCATTTGACGTAAAGAGCATCTTTATATAGTTACTGTCAGTGTTTGAGTTTATCGTGCTCGAAATCCATGGATGCGTTTAAGTTACAGATAAACCCCTCAGCTAAAACCCTGCTCTGCACGCTCACACGAAAGCCTGTGAAATGTTCGTCACTCATCTCCTTTCCTTTTCAACTATTGAGTAATCTACTCTCTTCGGCATTGATCTAAATTATTGGCCTTATTGTCATGACAGCATGTTTGAGTTTGCCTTTACCATTGTTAGCATATGGTTCAAGTTGTTTGCTGTAATAGAGAGATTTACAATTTAAACAACAAGCGTATTGAAAGCAAAAGATAGAATTTCATTAATTTGAATAAAAAGGTTTACAAGCTCTTAAAAAAAAAAAAAAAAAAAAAAACATACTACTAAACTAAAATTGTTTACAACTACTAAGTAAAAATTGGCAGCCACGTCAAATCTACGTCCGAGCAGCGGAGGGATCAGTTACTTGGCTGGATTGGGCAGCAGCAAGGTCTGGGACTTGTTCTCCATCTTTTTGTTTCGCACCCGCAGACTCTTTGCTCGCTTCCACAGGGGCAGGAGGGACCTGGTTGGCTGGAGGATGCTCCTCAGCTTCTGAGAGTACACGGATCTCTGGATCATAGTACGTACTCCCAGGCTGCCTCAATGGAGAATCCGCAGGAACTCCAGCAGCATCTAAAGCCTTGATCCACGTAATATCACAATAATCTCGGCCAACCGCAGCGAACTGCTTAGTAAGGCTGAGTTGGGTCTCCTCCACCCCCAGCGTATACGCTGCCTTCCTCTCGGCCTCCACTGCTTCTTTGGCTAATTGAGCATTCTTTTCAGCCAGTTGAGCAGCTTCCCTGGCCTTTTTAAGCACATCTCTGAGCCCTTTTACCAGCTCCTTCTTGGTGGCCAGGTTGATCTCGGTCATATGTAGCAGTTTGCGTTGCTCCTCGGCCTGCTTTTCAGCGTTTTTGAGGCCAGCGTCGAGGCTGTTCCGCTGGTTGGTCATATCTTTGAATTGCTCGGATAAATGAGCATATTCTTCCTTCAGACTGCCCAGGGATTTTTCAGCCTCGAACCGAGAGTGGGCCTTCGCTTGGACTTCGGTGTAGGCCTTTTTGTTCCATTCCTCGGCCACGTAGATTTGCTGTGTAACCTACATAATGGAAACTCCGAGTATAAGGCATAAAATATATATATATATATATATATTAAAAAGGCTCAACGATTTAACCTGGCAGACTAAGCCCACTTACCATGGCTATATCTCTCTTAAGGGATAGGAAGAGTTCTTGCTGGTTGAAGCGCCTGTAGGACTCCATATCGTGGGGTAGGAAGAGTGGCTGCTCCAAGGTCTCAGCAACGAAGCCTACCCTTCCCCCATCATAGTTCCTGAGGGAGGTGTCCCAAGGGATCGGAGCGCCATCCAGCTTCAACCTCGGACACCATGTGCGAGGTCCTGCTCGGCGGACGTCAGCCACAACATTCTCTTCCCGGCTCTCAACAGATGAGCCCCTTCTACTCCGGTGGTCTTTCGCCACCTTCTGCTGCTTGTTTGTTTTAGGTGGCATCACCACCACCTCCCTTTCCTCGGTTTCGAGGGGCCTCTTCTTCCTCAGGTCTGGTATGGGCCTTAGGCCGGGGTCAGGAACCTGAAGTGGTGGCGGAGGCAGGTTCACCACCGGTTGAGACGTCCCAGTGCCCTTCGGCTCGGGCTTCTTCCCTCTGCTCTTCATTAGCACCTTTAAGTCTGCCATGTCTTCCTCGTGCGAAGAGACTTCAAGAATGGCAGTCACCAGAAGGGGTGGATGGGCGCTGGAATGCCTATCAAACTCCTCTTCGGAGACTGAGTATGGAATAACTTGTACCCCGCCCGAACCTTCTCCTCTAAACTGAAATTTGTCTATTTGCTCTTCTAGTGAGGAGGTCGAAGAGCCAACCCTTTCACCTGCAGCTTCCGGTTTAAGGAGGACTTGGGCAACTGGTTGGGCGAGCAGAGGTACACCCCGTGGGTTAGGGTGTGGCACTGGCGGAAGATCGTGGGGTGCTAGAAAACCCTTCCGAGCAAAGTCTATTCGGTTCAGACGGTAATCTCCTTGTGTTATTGCGTTGCCGATTGGTTGGCAGTCTTTCTTTTTCGTCTCGTACCCGAGGATAAGAGGAGCCGAACGCAGCTGTCGGTCCTCGCTCACAAAGATCTCCGATCTTAAAAGGTAGTTGAGAGCGACAGCGTTGGTAAGGCTAAGCCGAGGAGAAACACGGTTCCTATCTGTTAAGAATCACAGCAGAACTTCATTAGAAACTCGAAAATAATAACACAGAATTAAAAATTATTAAAAGGGCTGGAATCCTAAGCCTACTGTTAGTGAACCTAAATCTAGCATGCCCCACCTGGCTCTCCTGGCTTGGTTGGACAGTGGGGACCGTCATGCCATGCGCTTGAGACGATCACGTAATCATCTTTCATCCCTTTGTTGGACTTGGGGAGGCAGGAGATGAGTCTAACCTCGTCGGACTGGGACTTGAGATAGTATCCCGCCCCTTGTTGGCTGTGGCACTCATACATGTGCACCACATCAAGCCAGGTGAGGCCCAATCCTAAATGGCGGTTCAGATCCTCAACCGCTCCTAGGATCCTAAACATGTTGGGCGCGTACTGATCCGGGCTAATCCTATGGTTCCTAAGATAATTAGTGGTGATGGGACCCATAGGGATGGTCATCCCTCCTTCTAGAAAGGCGATGAGTGGGATAACCACTTCGCCCGTCTTCCGGTCCGTTAGTATCTTTTCTGGGGAACAATACCTCACACCCACGTTTAGGGGTATGCGATACGCGGCCCTGAACGCCTCCATTTGCTCAGGGCTATCTACCAGGTACTGGAGTTTACCCATGACACTTAAAAACGAAAAGGTGGCTGGCCGAAGAGAGGACTAAAGGATCTAATGGACAACAACTTACAAGAACTAGATCGGAGAAGGATTTTCAGGCTTGTAAAAGGATTCGTGAAGACTCTGAGGAAACCGGAATCAATGACTGAGAGATTTGGACGGAGTCGCGTGCTCGTTCTCGCTGGAGTGTCTGAAAATTTGCAAGGTGAGGAAGAAATGACTTCTTTTGTGAATTTATACCAGGTCACGTGAAGGGGCGGAAGTTATTTCGCCCAAACCCCAGGGAAGAATCGCATCCATCAGATCAATCGTCCACCGTTGGATACAAAGGACAAGGCACCACCTGGTGCAATTAATGCAGCGCCTCGGGAATATGGAAACCGCAGCGGCAATGATGAAGCGCTTATATCCATGCCTACACACGTGCCAGTTAGACACGTGGCTGTTCCCAAACTTTTCACTCCGTGGCAGGTCAAAATCACACTTTTTCTCTTCGGATGCGAGGGAAAAATTGAGATTTTGAGGGGCTATTGTGAGGGGTAAAAGCCCAGATTTACCAACTGGGCCTGGGGCCCTGTTTTTGAGACCACTTCATGTCCGAAGAGTAATAATGGGCTGGGATAGAGTTCACTTGTGGGCAACGAACCCAAAGATGGCGGAAGAGTACAATCCGAAGAGGTCACCATTTGTCCGAGGAGGTTTTACTCCTCGGATACGAATAATTCTGATTAAATAAACGTACAGAAAGCCCGAGTGCCCTTCTTGGCAATCTTGGTGACAAAGATAAGCTCTGGGCATTCCTGGGGATGATAAGGATGAAGAAATATCTCAAGGAAAAGCTGCCACCACTGCATTTAATGCCCTGCAGCAACTTCTCTGGCCGCATTTATGTGGAGAAGACCCCTGAACAGTGCAACTTCACCTACCGCCACTCACAAGAAGCTAAAGAAGATGCTTGATGTGACCTATACTCAAGTATGTTAGCAGATGGAGGACAAGTGGAGGGTTGGGATGATTAGGAAAGAGGCTATATAAAGAAGGAGAGCCCCTGATAGAGGGGGATCGAAGAGAAAGAGAAAGAAGAACAAAAAATCACTTTACTGTAGCTCTGGAATCTGTAACCTAAGAACATTCAATAAAATTCCTCTTCGGACCTTTAGTCCTTCGTGGTTTTTACGTGATTGCATGTTAGATTATTTGCCCATACTACCACCAACTCTTGTTTAATTCATATCCGGCCCAGTTCTTTCACCCACGCTCTACAAATTTATTGTTTTGGGTGTGTTGGGTTCATATTCCACACCTCGTGGGCTTGGGCTACAAAAACCGACCCTACAACCATAAAGTTTCATAATTTTGGGGTGTAAAATCTAAATACTTACAAACTTTGGGAGGTAAAATCCAAATTTTGAAACGTCAGGGTGTAAAATCCAAACAATCCAAATTCTAAAACTTTAGGGTGTAAAATCCAATCACCCTCAAACCTTAAGGGTGCAATTTGCAATTTACTCGTAATTAAAATTAAGACTTGTTTGTTTAATTTTATCTCGAGGACAAGCCAAGCTTGAGCTCATCACCAAACAAGATTACATATTTAAAATTGATTAATTTTTTGTCAAACAAGCTCAAGCTTGTTCACAAGCTACTTGATTAATTTATTTCTTTTTCCCATATATAGTAAAACTATAACTCAATTTTTTTACCATTTTACAAATATAAGAATTCTTATCACAAATGGACTATTTATATTATCGATAAACTACAAATAATAATTTGATATTATATGAACTTATTTACAAACTTATACAATTCAACTCAAATCTATATAAGTATATCTTTAGACAAATATAACCAATTTGGTTCATTTATCATGTGCAGAATATTTTGAAAGTAACTTTGTCCCTAAAATTTCATATTTTAATATCCATAACTTTGTCAATAAACATTGACTTGAACGGACTAACATGTATTTATTAGTCCAGACCCTAATGTGACAGATTGCACACAAGAACAAAAATAATTGGGAAATTATTTTGGTTCTACTCACCCTAATAGGTCATTGTTTCTACACCATAAAATTAAGGAAATCAGTCCTCGTGGGTTACAGTTAACTCAACTAGTAACTAGTAAAGTCTCTAATGGTTGAATAAGAGATCTGGAGTTCAATTCTCGCCTACACCAAAACAAAAGCTAGCTGATGTCTTGATCTAATGATAAAGAGTTATTATTAGAAGTTGACACCATATGTTGAAACTCTTTAAAAAAAAAAAAATCAATCCTCATAAATCATAATAAGTGACGTCACACAAGTCTACAAATAAATGGTTCACATTACCAAAAAGGAGAATTCCGTGCTTGGTTGTTTTGGGAACCTCCGGCTAATTCGAACTTTTCAATTTTCACACACACACTTTACTAAATTAGGTATAATTTAGAAATCACTTAAAAAAATTATAATTTGGAAAGAAAAAAAAATGTACACAGAACTCCCTAAATATCTCTAAAACATGAAAGCTTTTGAAATTTTAAATATAAAACCTAACCCTCTTTTGGTATTATTTCATGTATAAAGTATTAAAATTGCCCCTCTTATCATATTTAGCTCATTAACCCCCTTGAAAAAATTACTAGTCTCCATCATAAAAATTGTTAAACATGCATTAAAATAAATGATAAGTTTATCATGCGATGACATGTATCTATATTTAGAGTTGCATTTTCACATAAAACCTGACATTAAAACCATTAAACATCAGTTTGAATAAGTGGTAATTATGATTCTAATATGATGACACTAGTGGCGGAGCTAGGATCTAACTTGAGGGGGGGGGGGGGGCAAAAATTACATTGACATCACATTTATGCATGTGCAAGTGAACATATACATATTGATATAGTATTTGAGATCAATTTGCAAAATAAAAATTCATTCGTGTGTATGCTAAGCAATATTGGAATGCAAGAAAATTCAAAATAAAATAACATATTCATTATATTATATTTATCTATTAGGGGTTTATTTACATAAAAAATAAATTTGAAATTGTAATTATAAAAAATGTTATAATTCTACTTACGAAATGGAAAGGTTTATAGTTGTTAGATAGACATAAAGTACAATTTACAAAAATTTCTATTATTTTTGTTAACCTATATGTTATAGGTCTATTTATTTTAGCTTAACATGCCTACTTATTTTTATCTTTAACAAACGTATAAGTAGGCTATGCTCTCAATCCTCCCATGAAAGCAGCTGCTTGTATTGTGTATACGGTTTTATAGTTTTTCATCATTAATAATAGTTTTATATTTTTATCTAAAATGCGTCTAGACTAGCTAGTAAGTAAATATTAACAGATTTTTTGGGTGGAGCCAGGGGGGGCAAGTGCCCCCCTCGACCCCCCTAGCTCCACCCCTGGATGACACAAACATACTTAGAATTGCGTTTTCACATAAAACAATACTACGTAGATATCAAGTGTTGTATTCAAAAACTCAAAAAGATTATGTGATTTCAAGGAAACCACGGGAAAGTTTTGTGTATTTTTCCATATAATTTACATTCATTTGAGTTTCCTCCCTGTGAAGGTTTTGCTATTGATGAACAGATGAAGCCACCCACGTTTAAATTTGATATTGAAGACCCAATCACATATATACTTTCTGCGGTGTTCAATTTATTAGGCAAGGAGGTCATTTCTTACGTTAAAAAGTCTATGCCTCATTGAGCCACCATAATAGGAACTCAATAATCTAATAATTTCTCATGGAAAAGAAAGCTTTTGGGTAACCTTTCTAATTTCCTTTTCAGGAAAAAAAATAAATAAAAACAAAAACAAAAACAAAAACAAAAGGTTGCCGTTGGTATTGGAAAAACAACAAGAGTCTTCCAATGTCTACTTTTGGGTCAAATAAAATTCATGGACGTAGGAAGAAGTGGTGTCAAAAAAGATTTTGTCCTTTGATCATGTTTTGATTGTTAATATGATATATATCAATTGTCTGTTAAACCCGCAATTTCTATGAAACTATGATACATCCAAATTCAAGAGACCCAATGGTTTTATATATAACTCTAATAGGAAGAGTATATTGATGTGTATTTTACCCACTAGAGAAAAAATACATACCAACCAAAACACATGTACTATTTGAGTAATAATGCATTAATGCTTGTGTTTGTGTATGTTCGAGTTAGGAAAAGACTCTGGCCTAGCTCAAGTATATGAGAAAATTGGCAGCATCCTAATCCTCAAGGGCTTTAATGAATAATAATCCAATAATGAGTTCCATGTTGGCGAGGGGATTTTATGGTATGTTCTTTCATCAAAGTGTCCACACAAATCCCAATTGCCAAGGACATTTTCTCTTCGCTCTCATTGGCATTTTTAATTGTGAAGTGCCATTCTTTTTTTAAGGTGTCTGGATTGGGTCCATGTCATCGCTGCCATCTTTCCCCCACTCTCCTCTCCTTTCGGGCTTTCCCTCATAAAAAATTTTCTAACTTAGGTTAGCCTAATCGCCCTACTAGCGGTTCATTTTTTTCTACGCGTGGATGTTGTGTGCCCTAGACTAACTCTGTATTTGTTAGTTTCCTTTTAATTTAAATTTCCTTTTCACTAAAAGCTAAACTTTCATTGTAAGGTATTCATATTTGAATGTGCAAATTTTTTTATCTAATTCAAGTCTACTTTTTTTTTAGCTAACAAATGTTCAAAACATCCATGCAGTGGTGGTGCCACGTTATGCTCAGGGTGTTCCCAGGAACACCCTGTTGATGCTCATTTTGGGAAGCCCAGCAACATGGGCAGAAAGGAGTTAGTGATTGGATAGAAAAGCCATTAAACCCAAGCGGCAGGAATAATGGAATATAGGCCCATAAAATAAACAAATGGGCATTGAGGAAGCAAATGGGCCTAAAGGAGCCCGGAAAGAGAGAAGTAGTAAACCCATGGGCAGTATGTGATGTAGAAAAGTGAGCATGGGCCATAGCAAGTCCAAAGTAATTCAAGTAAAGAAAGTAAGAGGTTGATGGAAAGTCCATGAGCCCTAAGGATGAAGGATAAAGTAATTGGGCCAAGGAAGCCCAAAAGAGTTAGTAAAAGCCCATGAGAACGTAGAATTAGAAAGGGTCGAGGATGCCCAAGGAAAGTACATAGGCCAAGGATGCCTAAGATGAAATAAATGAGACACAGGAGCCCGCAAGTAATGTAATAAAAAACCCAATGACCATACTGAGTCATTGAGAAAAGAATAATCAGCAAACCCAAAGAAGCCTAGCAGGCTCGGGTCAAATGACATCACAGCAGAAATGGTAGTAAGACTGTAGAAAGGAGCAAAATAATGGGCTAAAGAAAGAAAAGCCCACAACCAAACAAAGCCCAACCCCTAAGGGGAGCAAACCATAAAGAAAAGGAAATCAGAAAACAGCTCATGCCATAAGAAGTCAAGGATGGATGGCAGAATGTGCAGACGAGCCTCCAGACCACGGCAAACGCATGAGCAGCAAGTAGGTTTTGGACATACACAAAAGTGAAGCATGCACAAGGCCTAGACATCACCAGCCTGTACCTAGCCAATACAGGAAGTGGTGGGTCATGGGTCAGAGGTAAGAGGGCATGGTCTGGCGGTAGGGAGAGGAAAAACCTATTTTGGGGTTCTTACTCAGACTCTTTTGGGGGAAATGTCTTGTTGGGATGACATATCACCCAAAAGAAGTAATGGTGAGTTGGAACCACTAGGTGCATGCCATGAGGGATAAGAAAAGAGAGAGCACCCACACCATAGTAGGTAAGAGTGCCACGACAAACAAACAAACAAAATAGTCTTCTTTGTCTAGTGATAGGAAGTGGCACAGCCAGCACAGGTAAGTGGTGGTGGCTGGGCGACTGACAAACCAGTGGTGGTCGGCAAGGACACCCAGACTAGACAAAGGTAGTTAAAGGCTAAAACAGTAAAAACCAGTCACGACATGCATTATATAAAGGACCCTTGCCATGCACAGCAAGGGGATCACGAACACAGTAATAGGAACCTCTAGGAGAATCACAACAAATAAGCAAGCACTGAGAAAGAAAACGAAAGGAAAAGAAAGAAAGAATTAGAAAGAACAAAAATGGACAGCATAGAATAGCAAGCATGCACCAATAGGTTGATCCCCTCTCTCCCTCTAAAGGTCTGCTCTCTGTTAAAGGCAAAAAATTCTTCTGGGTGTGGGCCATTTAGCCCCGTTCCCTCAAAGCAATTAATTTCTCTCAAGGGAGATCATTTTCATTGAGGAAATGGTTCCCTTTTTGGTTTCGGCCTTGTAATATAATTTGGCACAGTAGACTGATATTTCCCTCTTTGATTCAAAAAACTCATTACTATTTCTTCCCTAATTATTTATGCTATTTTATGCACGGGGTGTCTTTTGTCGCTCCCCTTTATTTGTCATGTCTAAATAGTGAACGCATTTCTTTTGTTATCTTTGTTACATCTGTCTGCCATAACTTTCCCATAGTAGCTCTGCCTATTATGGGCATGTGATCAAAGCTTTGGCAAACGGGGCATAGTTTGTGCACAAGCCGGACCAAGGTGGGTTACAATTGGACCAGTCCCAACTCTCTAATTCAGAACACTTGGGCCCAGTATAGTAGGAGACAGCCCTATCCCAACGTTACAAAAACGCCCACCACACACCTTGACCTGAAAAAAAAATTATATATAATAATTAATTAATTTTTATTTGTTTACCCTTAAAAAAAATTAGGAACACCATTAATCAAAATTAGGGACACCCTCAAATTTAAAAAAAAAAAAAAATTTATTTGTCCTACTTTCAATCAAAAAAAAAAAAAAAAAAAAGAAAGCGCAAAAAAAAAAAAATTGTAACAGAGTGTTGAGATTCAAAATTAAAAGGCCACAAATAGGCCCAAAGAAAGTAAAAAACATTGGGCCCATTTCACACAAAAATAAATGAGTAATAGAAAGGCTGAGCTTTCACAATAAAGAAAAGAAAGAAAGAAAGGAGAAGAAGCCCAGAGGATCTCATCCAGAGATCCACGAAAAAAGCCCAAGAAACAGACAGAATCAGCGAACCAAAGAAAGCCCAGAAAGAAGAACTGGGTCGGGATCCCAGAATCCCCCCAGAGGCAGGGGATCCTTGGATGCGCGAAGTGAAATTGAAGCAGATTTAAAGAGAGAAAAGAGACAAAAAGCACGCGGACCTTATGCACCAGACACGCAGTAGAAGTACAAAGCAAAACGCAGGAGCTTGGTTCCAACCATTTGGAGAAAGAGACAAGGAAGAGTACAACTGGGAAAGCTGGAGCGCTGAGAAGAAAAAGCCAAAAGACCTCAGGTCAGCCAACTGAAAAATCTGGAAATGGAAAGCTAGCTGAGGGACTTTCATCTTATTGCAACAAAAAGCAGGAAACTATGGAAAAAGGGAAACGACATGACCCTGAAGCAACCTGGCACGGCATGGACTTTAAGGGGCAAAAGGGAGAAATCGTTAGTACCCCGGAGCCCGAAGCTGTGCTATAAAAGGAGGAAGGGGTCCATGCTACAGGGATTCAGATTTGGAAGGAAGAGATAGAGAATTCATTGACAATTAAAGGCATTAACAATTGCCTTCAGTAGTCTCATAAAATTGTAGAAAACACTCTGTAAACATAAGAGAAAATAGAGGAACCGTTCCCGGTATCCCAGAGACAACCACTACAGTACATGCTCGGATTCAACAAGTTTAAACTTTGCAAGTCTTTGAAGCCTAAATAGCTATCAAAGTCTGTAACTTTTGAACTCAGTTGAACCTTACACCACGTCTTAGTGAGCACTGTAATCACAACTAAGGGAAATTAATAAAATGCACCTCACTAATTAAAGGATCCCTAACTTGTTCTTACATTATATTTTACTTATTGTGTATTCCTTTACTGTTAAAACATCGTTCAATATGGTTATGCTTTCTCTGTTAGCTATTTTTATTGTAGGAAGTTTGTTCTATGCATCAATCGATTCTTAAACAGCCCTTTAGTTGCGGTGAATCGAGCCCAGTCCACCAAGAACATTTTCATTCGGCCCAGAATCCTTGGGCCATAGTGTTGAAGAAAAAAGGCACTCTCACATTTTGGCGACTCCGCTAAGGACTGGGTAAAGAAAAGGGAACAAGCAATCCCTTCGCAGAACATGCCTCCAAGACAAAGGAACAGTAAAGGTGCTAATGCGCCACCCGCGGCCTCTGAGCCCGTGGGAGAAAATGAAATGGCCTCCAGGCAAAGAGGCGAGGTGCCCCTAACAGAACGGGAGGCCATGTCAGAACAAAGAAACGCAAGGCAGGGGCTGGACCCTATGGCTCAGATGACTGCAATGCTGAAAGACTTGCAACAAGAAGTTCGCCTTCTCAAAAAAGGCAAGACGCAGGAAGACAGAGACAATGCCTCCCATGTGGGCAACCAAGATAGAACCCAGCCAGAGGGAGGGTTAGCAGTGGGAGGAGGAACTAACCCCCAATACCTAACACTAACAGATGTCAGCGCCCTCCTGGACTAAGAAAGGGAAAAACTTTCCGAGATCCCCAAGCAATTTTCTCGGGATCCCTCATTCCCACCAGAACTCCTTGGCAAGCCATACCCCAAGGGATATGAGCCACCAAAGTTCCATCCTTTTGATGGAAGGAATGGAAGTGCAGTAGAGCACGTGAGTAGGTTTGTCCACACTATGGGCCCCTACGCAGGAAACAGAGAGCTATGCCTAAGAGAGTTTGATAAGTCCTTAGTGGACAGGGCATACACTTGGTACACCACACTGAGACCTGGGTCCATTAAGACCTGGGACGAAATGATAGAGAGATTTTGTGCAAAGTATTACCCTGGTGAGGACAAGGTCACTTTCCAAAGCCTTCAAATGGTAAGGCAGAGGCCTGGAGAGGACCCCGTCCAGTTCATCAAAAGATTTGAAGATGTGTCCCTACACTGCTATGGGGACCATGAAGAAAAAGAACTCGTAGAGACTTGCATCTCTAACATGCTTTTCGATTACAAACTCAACCTCGAAAATTTATGTATCACACAGTTCGCTAACTTATTACAGAGGACTAGAAGAACAGCACAAACTATGAAGACGAAGAGGACGCTAGCGTCCCAAGCTATGACGGCATCGGTGGGAGAAAAAAGGAAGAGGCCTGATGGAAAAATGTTCGAGGAACCACTGGTGATCCCATGCACTATAGAAGAGTTAAACCATGTCCTGGACAAATGGATTGGGGATGGAGTGGTTAGGCCATTCACTGTATCCAGGCCACCAACCGAGGAAGAAAGGAAAAATCCTTTGTTTTGCAGGATTCATAATTATGTTAAGCATTCCACCAAGGATTGCTGGACCCTCCGCAGGCTCTTTCACAGGAAGCTAAGAGAAGGAATCCTGGAGCTCACCCAGAAGGAGCCAGAAGTACAAAGAAACCTCCTGCCCAACCATAAAGGAAAGGGGGTGGTGGCTGTAGTAATCTACGGGAACTCGGCAGAAGCAAAAGAGCCAGAAGGATCCTTTCACCCAAATACAGTCAGAACCCTCCAGAAGAATCCCAAGTTCAGGTCACTATTCAATCAGCTGGGATTTGGACCAGAAGCAAGGAGGGTGGCCATGGAATCTCTCATGACTATAGCAGCAGATTCAGGAATGGAATGTTTCACAGCAGAATCACATGCCAATCGAGCTTTCTTGGAGACAACCAATGCCATAACCTTCACTGATGAAGACATAGAGGTCGAGCATCTAGACCACCGTAGACCTCTTTATCTAATGGCCACCATAAACGGTGTCCAAATCAGAAGAGCACTGGTGGACATAGGGGCATCACTCAACCTCATAGCCCTGAGTACCTTCGAAGCCGTGGGCCTAGCTGGGAGGAGGATCCTGGGGGCTCCCATGGAGATAACCGGGTTTGGAGGATCAGTAGAGTCAACCGAAGGACATATACAGCTGGCCCTAAGAGTGGGACCAATAGTAGCCTTGACCAGATTTCATGTAGTCAACTCGGAAGTGTCCTACCATGTACCGCTGGGACGGCCATGACTCCATAAGTACCGCCTTATACCATCCACCTACCATCAGTGTGTTAAGGGGAGATTAAATGGGAGGCTTGTAAGGATCCCTGCCAACCATAACCCTTTCAGCCAAGGGGAAGTAAACTTTGTAGAAACAATGTTCTATGATGAGTTAGAACCTGATGATGAGAGTCCCATGCCAGGGACCCCAGGAACACCTATCTTGGAAAAAGAAGAAGGAAGAGGTGCCCATGACTTGAGAGACCTCCTGAAGAGAAAAAGGCAAAAGAAGGAGCCCAGCACCTCAGGATCCCGGGAGTGTGTAGTAGTACGGGAACCCGGGGGAACGTTAATATAACGCTTGTGAAGGTGCGCAGGACCTGAGTGCATCGTGCAGGAAGGTCCTGGACCACCAGAATGTATGATAGCCTAGGAGGAAGTCCCAGAGGAACCAGTCAAAGAGGCACAAATCCAGCTTGAGGAAGAATTACAGGAAGTAAACTTGGAGGCTGAGCTGGGATCCCAGAAGCCTGTTTTCATCAGCAGTCAGTTGGCAACACGAGAAAGGGGGCCACTGGTGGCTTTGCTCAAAGAATACACGGATGTGTTTGCCTGGACCTATGATGAAATGTCTGGTCTGGATCCTGGGTTAGTGGTCCATGCCCTCAATGTAGACTCAGGAGTTAAACCAGTAATCCAACCAGCCAGGGTCTTTCACACTGATGTAGAAGCCCAGATAGCTCAGGAGATCAAAAAGCTGCTAGCAGCTGGTTTTATCAAGCCCATTCAGCACCTCAGATGGCTTTCTAACATGGTACCTGTGAAGAAAAAGAACGGTCAGATCCGTTGCTGTGTAGACTTCCGCAACCTGAATAAAGCATGTCCTAAAGATGAGTTCCCTCTGCCTAATATCGACCTCCTTGTGGACTCAGCTGTGGGAAGTTCTATGTTCTCATTCATGGATGGGTATAATGGGTACAACCAGATTTGTATGGCTGCCAAGGACGCTGAAAAGATGGCATTCAGGACACCAATCGGAAATTTCTATTACACCGTGATGCCCTTTGGCCTCAAGAATGCAGGAGCCACATACCAGTAAACCATGACAGCCATCTTCCACGACATGATGCATAAAGAAATGGAAGATTATGTGGATGATATTGTGGTCAAGTCAAAAACTAGGACAGGAAACCTTCAGGTATTTGAACAAGTTTTCAAAAGATGCAGAGAATACAAGCTACGCATGAACCCCATGAAGTGTGCCTTTGGAGTATCCGCAAGAAAGTTCCTCGGGTTCCTGGTACATCACAGAGGCATAAGCATGGATCCAGCCAAAGCTGCAGCCATTGCCACCATGAAAAGACCAACAACAGTGAGGGAGCTCAAAAACTTCCTAGGAAGGGTATCCTACATCAGGAGATTTGTACCAGGGCTGGCTTCGGCCACAGTAGGCTTGTCCAAGCTATTAAAGAAAGGAATCGAGTTCATCTGGGGAGCAGAACAACAGGAAGCCTTCCAAAGGGTCCAACAGATTATGAATCATCTGCCCACTCTCCAGGCACCAGTACGTGGGCGACCCCTGTTATTGTACTTAGCATCAAATACCCAAGCAATAGGAGCCCTGCTGGCACAAGAAGATGATGAGGGAAATGAATAACCTGTTTACTATGTAAGCAGGACACTCAAGGATGTCGAGACCAGGTACCCCAGGATAGAAAAGGCTTGCCTAGTGGTCATTTACGCATCCCAGAGACTGAAGAGGTATTTCTCGGCTCACCAAATCCTTTTAGTGACAAAGTCACACCCCATAAAGGCACTTCTGCATCAACCCCTCTTAACAGGAAGAATAGCACAGTGGCTGGTCCTGTTTTCTCAATATGACATAGGCCTCAGGACCCTCAAGGCTGTTAAAATTCAAGCCATAGCTGACCTACTGGCATAATTCCTAGGGAAGGAGGAGAGTTCACTAAGTGAAGAAATCCCAAGCGAGGTAGCAGTAGTAGAAACCCCAGGAAAGAAATGGACAATGAGGTTCGACGGGTCAGCTACAGCAACCTCAAATGGGGTGGGAGTTGTACTAAGCTGTGAAAATGGGAACACCATACCTCTATCTTTCAAGCTTGGTTTCCCCTGCTCCAATAATGCAGTTGAGTATGAGGCGTACTTGACTGGGTTAACCATAGCACTCAGTATTGGGGTAAAACACATGAGAGTACTGGGAGATTCCAATCTCGTAGTCTCTCAGGTGAAAGGTGACTTTGCATTGAGGGAACAAAGTTTGGCAGCCTACAGGACTTGGGCGCAGAGGCTGGAGCAGGAATTCCTGACCTTCAGCATAGAATACACACAAAGAAGTGAAAACAGGTTTGCAGATGCGCTTACCACCTTGGGATCCCAAGCACCATTCAAAGGAAAAGACACCCTGGTCAGAATAGGAAGACAGGAGCATTCCATCTTAAAAATCCTCCAGAAGATATCCCCAGGAGAGTCCAAGCAATGGGACTGGAGGAGTGAAGTGAAAGAAAAAATAAAAGAAACAGGATCTGGAGGAAGTGTCAAGGAGCTGAGGGACTATGCTCTAATAGAAGGAGAACTATACAGGAGACTGCCTGGAGGGATCCTATCCAGGTGTATCAATGAAAAAGAAAGGAAGCTAAGGTTGGAAGAGCTACATACCCAAGTCTGCAGGACCTCAGAAAAGATCAGTCTATATAGGAGGATGCAGCGCATGGGATACTACTGGCCAAATATGAACAAAGAGGCAGCAACTATACAGGAGAAATGTCAAGAATGCCAATCCTTGGTGGACAAGGAAGAAAGCTACGCTGTATTTGTTATAGAAGATTGGAGGACTCCCTTCATGGAATACCTGGCTCAAGGGATCCTACCAACTGACAGGGCACTGGCACACCAGCTCAAGAAGCTCGCAGTTAGATATTTCTTACAAAACGGGATCCTATTCAAAAGGGGATACAGCGAGGATCCCCTAAGATGCCTGGGACCAAGGGAAGCCAGGGAAGTAGTCAGGGAAGTCCATTCTGGTGATTGTGGGGGCCACCCAGGAAAAAGGAGATTCTACAAATAGTTACTATTGTTGGGGTACTACTGGCCAACAATGAAAAGGGACTCCGAGGAGATAGTCAAAACCTGCCACGCATGTCAAGTCTTCGGAGATGCAATCCATACTCACCCAAATACATTACAGGATATGACAACCCTATGGCCCTTCCACACTTGGGGGCTTGATCTCATAGGGCCTATAAATCCTCCATCCAGTGGGTACATATGGATCTTGGCAGCCACTGAGTATTTTACAAAATGGGTAGAGGCCATTCCCTTGAAAAAGGCCACTGGAGCAGCTGTAGCAAACTTCATTCGAGGCCATATCATTACAAGGTTTGGGATCCCCAGGAGGTTGATCAGTGACAATGGAACCCCATTCATAAATAAAGACATGAAAGGGTTAATTGAGGCCTACTACATCAAACATGGAAGGTCTACACCGTACTACCCACAAGGAAATGGCCAGGCAGAGGCCACTAATAGGGTGATATTGAAGATCCTTAAAAAAATAAAGCAAGAGTATGGAGGAAAATGGAGTAACCACCTAGCAGATGTACTCTGGGCATGCAGGAGCTCTGTGAAAACAGCCACGGGATTCTCACCATTCTTTCTGGTCTATGGGACAGAAGCCATCAGCCCAGTGGAGTTAATTGTCCCACACCAAGAGTAGTACTTGAAGAAAGTCAGAAGGACATAGAGGACACAAACAATGAAAGGAGATTAGCAGACCTGAAAGGGATAGAGGAAGAAAGAGAGCTAGCCAAGAGAAGAAGTCAGAGGTACCAGCAAAGAATGACAAGAGTATACGCACAAGCAGTACGCCCGAGGACTTTCACCAAAGGGCAGTTGGTACTAAAGACAGCAGAGCATGTGAGAAGAAACCTACCGGGACCCTCCAAATTCACCCCAAAGTGAGAAGGACCCTACATCATCAGAGAGGCCTATGATAGTGGGTACTACTACCTTACAAAGGAAGATGGGACAATCCTGACAGAGCCCATAAATGGGAATTGGCTGAAACAATACTACGCATGAGAAGGGAGAGGTCTCAGTACACTAGAATCCTTTTGCCAAGCTCTCCAACCTGCTAAGTGTTTCTTTCCTTTTATGTATTTATTGTTTAAGTAATTTTGTTCACAGACTCGTAGTAGAAGGACATTCTATGATCCTTACTATCTTTGTTGGATTTGCTGTGTTCCTTGAATGAAATTTATGTTTTTTTTTTAAATTCAATGAAATTTCTTCTTTTTCTCAGTTATTAAATCTTAAGTATCACAAAGTCCTAACACAGACAAGAATCAGGGGAGGATACCTGAGGAAATCTTCTTGCATATCCCAGGATTACCCCACAGGTAACTACAAAACAGTTAAGTTTAAATACATGGTCTAGGATCTCAGGCATATACTGAAGATACCTAGCCCAGTACTTAAAAAAAAAAAAAAAAAAAAAAAACTCGCCAAGATTCATGAGCTGGGACAAATAAAATACATTGCCCAATGTACCCAGTTCAGTACTTGAGCAACCAAGAAGAAAATGGAGGATACCTGGGGAAATCTTTTGATGCATAACCCAAGGATCACCCCACAGATAGCTGCAAAGCAGCTAAAGTTTCAAATACATGGTCTAGGATCTTAGGCATATACCGAGGATACCTAGCCCAGTACTTGATAAAAGAAAAACCTGTCAAGTTCATGAGCTGAAGAAAACATATATATATTGCCCAATGTACCCTACTCAGTACTTGCGCAATCAAGAAGAAAAAGAGTAGGTACCTAGCTGGAACCTGCAACAAAGCATGTGGGAATCACAGACCAGGACTCAGTAAAAAAAAAAAAAAGATAAGAAAAGAAGATCCACATGCCATTAAAAGAGATTAGAAGCAATATTTAGAAACCATCCTGAAGCACAAGTACATGGAAGCAGTCTCAAAGCACAAGTGCAGATCTAAAAAAAAAAAAAGAGCCAAAAGCAATATTCAAACGAAGAAATAGAAAAATTTATACAACCCCAAATTGTTCATACATATCCAAACCAACTAAAAAAAAGGGGGGGGGGGGGGAAGACTAAGAAAGGAGGCCAGCCAACAAAGAACCATCCCAGGAGAAAGCAAGGACAGCCGAAGAAGATAAAACCCTCTGCCTTTTAATCTTCAAGTCTTGTTAGGTCTTGTGAGCATGGGCTAAAGCTTCCTCAGCAACAGCAATCTCAGCATCAATGCTCTTAGAAGCTTGCTTCTGGAACAACACTTGGGCCAAAGATCGCAGATACTCCAGCAAAAATGACAGGTTGAATTTGGCTTCCAGGAGATCCTGAACAACTCCCCTCTATTCCAAGAGTTTTTCCTCAGATAAAGAATCCAGTGAAGAATCCTTTAAGGAGATCAGCACAGCACACAGCAGCTCCATCAAAATATTACCCAAGAATACTCCTCCTCTGAAACCAATGGTGAAATCCCTGTGACGTTTAAACAACCCTTCTAGCAGAGACAGACCTTCCACAGGCACAGAGAACCGTAAGAAGCTGCCATAGGAAGGCCCGAAGTGGCAGAAGTGACTGGCAGGGAGGCTGTTGAACTCCAGACGATCAAAGCGAGCCAGAAAGGTAGAGAGCCTTGAGGCAGGATCTAAAACAACCATCCCTGGAGCCTCCCCTATGGTTGCGTTACCACCTGAAGTCCCAGAGGAACCTTCAACCCTTTGAGCAGAATGAGAGCCAGCAACCTGAGCAGATCCTACACCCCCCCTCAGGAATCACAAGTTCAGGGCTCTTAACACCAGTATCAACTCCTGCAAAAAAGAAGGGGGGGAGGCAGACTTAGCTTCTTTCTTTAAAAAAAAAAAAGAGACAAAGAGCAAAAGAAGGTAAAGAAGAAACCAGTTTCGGCTTCCTGGGGCGGAGTTTCCTCCTCTTGCTCCTCTGACTTCTTGGAGGACTCTGAGAAAGAGCACATGGCAAGTTGAAGAAAAGGTGAGGAAGTCTCAGCAAAATGGCTGAAAGAAGGCAAAGGTACAGGGGGCTTCGCCATAACGAAGAATACAAGAGAAGGGAAGAAAAAGAAAGGGAATAAAGTAAGGACAATCAACACCCACCTTCAGAATCCTCCGATTCCAAAGAAGAGGCAGCACCAGAGGCAGATCTCGCAGTGGCTTGGCCTGAAAAAAAAAAAAAAGGGGGGGGGGGAATGGGGGGGGAGAAAGAAAGAAAGAACTCAGAACAAAGGAAGAAAGAAAAAAGGGAGGTGCAAAAGAAATAAAATTAAAACGCTTTTAAAAGAAAGAAAGGCTTACCTGTTTGCCCGGATGATGATACGCCTGCCAAAGCCCTCGTACTTAACCAAGTCTGAGGTAGCACAGTTTTAACAGGACTAGGAGTCTCTTCAAATTGAGGACCTGGGGAGGTGGGGAGCTTGGGAGCCTCAGGATCTTGGGCAGCCTAGACATCCTGCATTGGTTGCCCAGTCTCCCTAGTTATGTCACCACTGGGAGCTTTCTCTTCCATGTTCTGAGCTGCAGCTGCAGCCACTTTCTCCTCCAAAGTCCCGCCAACCACGGGGGGAGAAACCTCCACCTAAAGAAGGAAAATGAGGAGGAAAAAAAGAAGGAAGGCATGAACCACAGGACAACACGGATATATAAACCTTGAGAAATAAATAAGAGCAAGCAATAGAAGACACAGATAAAGAAAACCATACCACATCTTCGCCAGGAGATTGGCTTCTACCTTTCCGGAGATCTAGCTTACGCTTGGACTGCAGAAAGAACAATCACTCATTAGTTCAAAAAAAGAAGAAAAGGAAGGAAAACAATGAAACTGCAACCTAAAAGAGCAAAGGAGGAAAGAGGCCTTGCCCTTCTTTCTCTCTCAACAGGGTCTCCAGGTCTCTGTTGTTTACTACGGGTACGTCCAGAGGGTCCCGAGGGACCATGAACCGAAGAACTCATAGGAGCCTGGGGAAAAGAAGACTCTACCTTAGTCTTCACCCGGCCCCTTATAGCCAAAGGTTGCTCAACTTCCTTCTCCTCAGTAAGTATCAATTGTTTCTGGGATTTCCCAGTCTTCTTCTTCTTTGTCTTAGGACCAACGTCCTCTGCACTCTCTTCAGCCGCGGACTCCTTCAACTTTTCCTACTTAATTGTCTTTCCTTTACTCATGCCAACGGGAGTACTAGCACTTATAGCCTCTACTGCCCCTTTCTTAATCGATACACCAGCAGAAGCACCAACAACAAGGTCACACCCCAACCAGTTCTCCGGGAAATCCTGCGCATAAGTTACCCAACCTTCCCTGGAAGCATGCCATTCTGCAAAACCAGTTTTACTGCTCACAGCAGTAGAAACAACACCAGCAATAGGCAGGGACAAACGCTTGTTGGATGTTGGGGTAGAAGAAATGCCAGGGTTGGGAACTCTCCCAATTGTGTTAGAACCAGCATAATCAGCAAAGAACTTCTGAACCCTCCTCCAATAACCAGCATAATCACTGGAGGCAAAAACTCCTCTCTAAGAGTTGGGCACTACAAACTAAGGACTCCGTCGTGACCAATAAGAAAAGGCCTGAAGTCTCATGAAGGGATCCAAGGAAGGAAGAGAGGGAACTACGTCATTAAAAACTGGGGGAATATCCTGATCGAAGTTGAATTGCTGAAGTACTCGATGCGCCGAGTAATGAGTGTACCGCGGGCCAGTTCAGGAAAGCATAGGAAGCCAGGATGGGCTAATACAAGCCAAGTAGACTAAGCTATCTTCATCACCACGGCGTAAATCAAAAGTATTCCCTGTAGAAGTCAGAAAAGGAGACAACACAGAATCGCAAACAAAACCGGGGCCAAACTCCCGGGGGGAGCGCCAATGCAGATGGCCTACTTGATCAAATAACTCAACCAAGTTAAGATTCCCACCTTTCAAACTCAGCCAGCGGAAAATAATAGGGTGGTTGTCAGTTGAGCTGCCACAAAGCCCTTTTACCACATCAGGGGATCCCTGAAACTTATATTTCACAAACTTTAAATTCCTACATTTTGCTAAAGTAACTGAAGAACGATCCCACATAAATACTTGGAGAATAGGGCAATGAAGCGAAGAAGTAATGACATAACAAGAATCACCTTCAGCTTCATCTCCATGAAGCTGATCCAATTGAGAATAGACATGGCCCAAAAACATGGGGGCTAGAGGATACTGAGTGCCCTGAGCCAACTTAATTGCCAAGGGAAAAAGAGTGGACTTGATTCCATATCCAAGGAACTCACTGAACAGGAACTTGCTAAGCCAGAATGCAAGGAACCTGGCACGCCTAACTTCCTTATCCTTCTCACGTGAAAGAGTCATAACCCACCTACCCATCCTGGCCGGTTTCCCACCAGAAGAAGCAGTACGTCCACCAAAATGAGCAAATAACTTTTCTTCCACTTTGAGATCCTCATCAGAAAGCTTAATATCAAAGGGGTTTTCATCCCCGAGCACCGGAAGAAGAAAATTGTTGACTACATCCTCCAAGGTAACAGTCAGTTCACCAACAGAAAAGGAGAAAGTGTGCAAAGCAAGACACCAACGGCGCACCAAGTGCCTGAGGCCTTTGGCATCTCTGAAACCCTTAAGATTCCTGGAAATAGCCACTGCCTTCAGGATACCGGCACGCTCCAAGCAGCCCACAAACTCCGCGTCAGAAAGTTCTTTATCCACCCAAATGGGCCAGCCTTGGATCTTTCCAGCAACAAAATCGAAGAAGATGGGAACCGCTTCCCGAAGTCCTTGTCTGATTTGGAGATCAAAAATCTCCCTAGGGTCTGGAGCTTGTGCAGAACCAGCAAAACCCGCCTGACCAGAGAATACCCAGGCGTGAGGGGATTGAGGGGTCTCGCCATGGGACACCCCTGGAAAGAATAAGCTAGGAGTATACCAAGGGTCTCGCAAAGGAAAAGTAGGGCACCCAACGACAGACTCATCTTGTGCAGAACTAGAGGAGTCCTCACCTTCAAAAGGAATAGGAGTACGCTCCTTTCTTTTTCGAGGAGAAGAAGAAGCCATTGAAGCAATGGGTATCTGGAAAGAAGAAAGAGGGTAGCGGCGAGACTGAGCGAAAGAAAAGAAAAAGGCTGGGAACAGAAGATTCAGGCAAACAAGGAAAAAGGGTAATGAGAAAATGAAGAAATAGGAACAGAAGACAATATGTGGAAAGACGCGCCAATTGCCAGGAATTAAATTTGAAAGGGGAGAAGTTATCAACAGTTATTAATGAGTATTATGGGGAACGTAAAAGTAGGTGGTGAGAGTGTTATTTCAACTCAACTGCCACGTCCCACGAAAAAAAAGGAGGAGTTACAAAAGGAGAAAAAACAAAAGAGCCAGGATATCGAAGAAGTTTGAAGATTGGGATCCCCGTAGAAAAATCAAAACAAGAGAAAAATCCTACAAAAAACTCACGCATAGGCTGCAGGCAACCCATGAGCTCGGGGGGCTAAATGTTGAGGTTCAAAATTAAAAGGCCACAAATAGGCCCAAAGAAAGTAAAAAACATTAGGCCCATTTCACACAAAAATAAATGAGTAATAGAAAGGCTGAGCTCTCACAATAAAGAAAAGAAAGAAAGAAAGGGGAAGAAGCCCAGAGGATCTGATCCAGATATCCACAAAAAAAAGCCCAAGAAACAGACAGAATCAGCGAACCAAAGAAAGCCCAGAAAGAAGAACTGGGTCGGGATCCCAGAAGCCCCCCAGAGGCAGGGGATCCCTGGATGTGCGAAGTGAAATTGAAGCAGATTTAAAGAGAGAAAAGAGACAAAAAGCACACGGACCTTATGCCCCAGACACGCAGTAGAAGTACAAAGCAAAACGCAGGAGCTTGGTTCCAACCATTTGGAGAAAGAGACAAGGAAGATTACAACTGGGAAAGCTGGAGCGCTGAGAAGAAAAAGCCAAAAGGCCTCAGGTCAGCCAACGGAAAAATCTGGAAATGGAAAGCTAGCTGAGGGACTTTCATCTTGTCGCAACAAAAAGCAGGAAACTATGGAAAAAGGGAAACGACATGACCCTGAAGCAACCTGGCACAGCACGGACTCTAAGGGTCAAAAGGGAGAAATCGTTAGTACCCCGGAGCCCGAAGCTGTGCTATAAAAGGAGGAAGGGGTCCATACTACAGGGATTCGGATTTGGAAGGAAGAGATAGAGAATTCGTTGACAATTAAAGGCATTAACAATTGCCTTCAGTAGTCTCATAAAATTGTAGAAAACACTCTGTAAACATAAGAGAAAATAGAGAAACCGTTCCCGGTATCCCAACTTCTCTAAACTTCTCCATACTTCTCTACCTCTCTTACAAAATCACTCTTCATAGATAACAACACAACCATTACACACTATCCATCTCTCCCACACTTCAATATTCTGAAACTTCATCACTTTTGCTGCCCAAAAACACATCTCCATCTCATTCTTTATTCCTCATACAAAATCTCACTTCTTAGAAAGCAATATAACTCATGACATAACACAAATAATCTCATGTATTTACTATATTATCTATCTCACACTTCTATACATTTTACAAACACATTGCTCACAAAATACCCATACATACTTCTCATAAATCTTCAAACACCATATCTCACAATATACATATATATACACACATATATATGTTTCTTACAATCTTCACACATCTTAAAAACATATCAAATACTCTTCCAAGAACACATTATAAAAGCCCTTTCTCATGGAAGGCATATGAACATCAATATTAAGGCATTTCTCCTAAAAGGCGCAAAGACTTCATATTAAAAATCATTCTCATTAAAGATATACATTTCTAATACTTAAAGCTATTCTTATGAAAGATAATATCACTCATATTTGACTAAAAACTAAAAGAGCATTACATGAGGAAAGTCATTTAAGTGCATGATGAAAGGGGACAAACTTAACCAACCTATGCACACGGCTGGACGTGCTCTCTCTCCCTTCATTCCATCCTATTTTTCCTCTTTGATTTGTAACTATGAAGCCTTTAATCCTTTTTTAGTATTATTATGATGAAGGCTATAATGTTTTGGAAACTATGGAAGTTTTCCCTTATATTGACTTAATAATATTAAGGAAAAAATATGATTTTTACCATGTAAACACACTTACTAACCTGAAATTACCCTATCGCTGGAGATAATACTGTAAAACTAGAGGATTGATTTGAACTATCGGACCAGGACCATTAATGTACTAATTAAGTATTGTAACGTGTTTTTCATTGGGCTTTTGTTGCTGTTTTGTCATGTGCAACTTTTGTTTCTTGCTTGGATAGGCTTTGTCATCACACCAAAAGCCTTTGAGTACCATCTCAAGAGCCCATAGTCAAGTTTCGGTTTGGCTGCCCAACATCTTAGATAGAGGCATCAATTTCCCCCTCGACATCGGGTGTCAAAGTTTAAGCCCAATTCGGAGGGTTCCGCTGGAGATCCCTTTATGCCCTCCAAACCACATGTTCCCAATTTTTCCCCTTTTAGGATTCATGGGCTTGGCAAATGAATCACGTCTTAAACGTTTTTAAACATTTATAGCATCAATTTGTTGAAATTTGGATATTTTAGTTTCAGCTCCCCTTTCGTTGGAGATGCAGTCTTGAGGAAGATGATGGAGTCTTATCATCCTTTAGACTTTAGCTGATATGGCAGCCCTTGGGTACTATTCACGTTAGGTAGAGGGTGGCAGAAAAACTGATGGGACAACCCCTAGTTCATCCTCAAAGGCTTGGTTCTCTTGTAGGTGTCTCTAGTTGCTTCTTTGGTTAGGGATGAACAAGGGTTGGTTGCCCACTTTCAAGCCTCTTGCTGGAACTTTGCTCCATTTCAGCACCTTTAGTTGGGCCACATGGCCCTTTCTTTGCTTGGGCTTGTTCCCTACTCCATGAGATTTTTGGGCCTACAAAATGGGCATTAAAGACATGCTTTGCCATGGGTTTTTTACTCCTCATGAGTTTTAGTTGTTAGTAGAAATAAAATGAATCCATGAGTTTTAATAAATATTTATGATAGATTTTGGATATTAATTTCCATGGGTTTTAAATAACAACTTGTATAGTTTCTCCTAATTTTTGCTATGAATTTCTTTGTAAATGACCTCTAATATTTTTCTTGAGAATAATATTTACCATGGGTTTTAAATATGATAACAATCACTATAATGTAATAATGTAATGTTCTCATAAGTTTCTCTATAGATAATCATAATGGACATGTAGGATGAATAATTACCATGAGTTTTGGTAATAAATATTATAAATGTTGTGATGTAAGATAGATAGTGAATATGAGTTTATAATATGAAATAAACAAATGTCATGGGTCTAATAATCATGTCTTTCTATGGGCTTTTATAAGATGATCGCAATGGATTTTGAGAGTAGATAATTCATAAATTCCATGAGTTTTGTAATATTATAGTAATAGGTTTAAGGGTCTAAAGTATCGTTCATTATTGGACTTCTAAGTCAAATAATTATGATTTTATATTTTGCCAAGTATTGATAACCCTGAGCTTTCAATAAATAGTGTCAAGTAGTTAGCTTGGGCTTTTAATAGTACCAATGTAAGTTGGACTTTTGCTATTGCCAATGAGAATTGGGTTTTGATATTGCCAATGAGAATTGAGTTTTGGGTTTTGATATTGCCAATGGGAATTGGGTTTTGATATTGCCAATGTGAATTGGGCTTCGAATAAATAAATTTTCATGGGTTTAAATCATGGGTTTTGATTATGGATTTGAATTCCATTGATAAAATTGTTTTGTCATGGATTTGAATCATGGGCTTTTCAAATATTGTCAAGAATAAGTATTCTTGGGCTTTAAATATAATAGGATTATTGGGTTCATAGGACTAGTTTTGGGCTTAGCTAGATGATGATAATAAAATTGGATAAAATATGAATTTTTGAGTTTTTTGTGATAATTTATATCATAACCCAATTTAAGCAATGAGATATGAAACATTTGTTATTAACATGATAATAGAGTAAAAAATATTTGGAAAAACCTAATAACTTATTAGTGGTATTTGAAAATAAATAGGTGGTACTCAAATAAAATTAGGTGTAAAAAAAAGTACCCTAACACCAGGCTTCAGCTTCACTCTGTTGACATCTTGAATGTTCACTCTACTGACACCTTTTGAAATTTGAAACACCTTTCTACTATGTGTGTTTGGCAAAAATTAAAAAGCTAGCTTCTTTTACTATTCAGCTTATTTTTGCTATTATTCATGGGCCCCACTGCATTTTTATTCATGAGTCTCGCTATATTATTTTAGCTAACTTTTATCTTTATCTACAGTACTTTCAGCAAAATAAGTGGATCCAAAACATGCTGTCTAAGTTTTAGAAATGTGTCATTCAGCAACTAGTGAGATCACCTTTTGAAAGTATCTTTTATAAAACAGCATGAAACAACTTCTTTGATTTTGACTCAAACTCAATGCCATTTCAATTTTCCTTTAAAGAAAAAAGAAAAAAGAAAAAAGAAAAAAAAAAACTCCTCAAGTCATTTAGTGTCTGTTTGGGAACAATTTATCTAGTTTTTTTTTGCTAAAATTACTATAGATAAAGGGTAAAAGTTAAATAAAATAAGTAGGTGACTCTTATGTGGCCCATAAATAATAGAAAAAATAAGTAAAAGTTAAATAAAATAAGTAAGTGACTACATGAGCCCACAAATAGTAGAAAAAAAAAGTAAAAAATTAACTTGTAAGTACCTTCTAAAAATAACTAACTTATAAGTACATCTCAAACAAGTACTTAATGTCCATTTAGGTATCTTTTAGTTTTCAATAACTTATTTGCTAAATATGATATAAAAGATATAGTTTTTGTTAGATAAATTTGTGACAAAAAAACTAAAGGTTAAAAAAAAGTTTTTATATATAAAAAACAGGTAAAAAGTGTTTTTTGGATTGAAAAACAGAGAAAAAGTTAAACCAATGGTTTGTGCCAAACAGACTCTAATTAGTTGGGCCAAATCTAGTAATCACAGGGCGAATCAATATTAACTCTTTAACATTTAAAGCACATACATCGGCTTCGGCCCAATCACAAGAAAGGTTTACATATATCTTTTGGGCCAATCCAATTGACATTGGCGGTGAGCCCGAGCAAGACCAAAATTTATATTCTCGACCCAAGTCTTCCCTTCTTGGTTATCACATGATCCTTACGGAAGATATTGGGCCAACTTTTTTAGCTATTGGTAATATTGGATTGGTGTAGACCTTGTTCCTTTTGCGAGGTTTGGGCTTTTCAATTGTTTTATTCATCATTTTTTGGTGAAGCACCAACTTTTATACTCTGAAGTCTGAACCCATTTGTTTCTACATTTTAAAACCACACTTTTTTAAAAGCACAAGTGGAATTTTTGTGATGCACAGATTAATTAAAATTATATGTGGAAAAAAAAATACTAATATTATAAAAATTAGTGAGTCATATGAGTAAAAACGTAAAATAGCTATGTTACTAAATTAATTAGTTATATAGCAAAAATATTTTAATTATATATATACGCGCACACATACATATATACTAAGGGGTAAGCATTGCATGTAGTAAATATAAAAATATTATTTTAAATTTCATGAATATTTTTTAATAGAATTTTAATTGAAGTATAATTTTAATTTTTAAAAACCGATGTAATAGAATTTTACCTAACATAAACTAGGATAAACTTAATGTTTTGGTAATTGAGTCTCTTTTGAACTAAACTATATAAAGGGTGTAAGTGTAACCACTTGTTAATTGTTAGATAGAGAAGATAGTCATTTGACACAACCACAACCTCTAGGAATCGACTTTTATTATCTTTTTAAAATTTCACTTTTTTTAAAGTGTATATATATATATATATATATTAAAAAGTATATTACAAAAATAAACTGTACGGTACTAAGTGATTTTGAATGACTTAGATTCCAATACCTTATCAACAACCATTTATGCTTGCAAATGATTCGTTCTCCTACATATACTAAAATGAATTGGATTGATATGGTAAGATTAGTGGTCTACTAATAATTCCCTGGACAGAAAATATAGTGAATTTTAAAAAGAAAGATATAGTGGGTGCCATACTAGACCCATAAAAGCCTAATTTTTGATATATAAATAAATATAGACACAAAGGTGGCCAAAATTAGACCAATCGCTGTTGTAATATATAGTAGTGGATGGTCCCTATAGAGAGATAGAGACTAGTTGTAAAGAGAAACACAACACAACACAACACATTGGTATAACTCAAATGTAAGAGACATGCAGCAGTCAATAATCTATTCGTCACATTTCTTAAAAAGAAAGAAACAAAAGAAAAGAAAGCAGCACTACCTTATTATGCTCGATCCCACACTTTTTTTATCAATTATCTTCACGACCTTTATTATCTTCTCTATACACACAAAATACACGCTCGATCAAAAAACATATCTCAAAAGCATTTTTCTTTCTCAGGTGCTTCTTTCCTTTATGTGACTTTACATTCTTCTCTCTCTCTCTCTTACCCATTATAGTTCTCTTTCTCTTAAGTTCACCATTCCTTCTCATCTCCAACTTTTCTTAAAGCTAAACTAAGGACAAAAGAAACGTTTCTAGTCAAAAGATACCACCATTTAGTCTGTTACCTTAGTAGTGAAGGTATTAAATAACAAAAGCATTAGATGGAGAGAGAGAGAGGGGCAAAATTCAGTGTATACAGAGAAAATCAACTTAAAACTCTCTGCAAAGTTGCAAACCATCTTACCGACTTCTTCTTCTTTTCTTTGTATTTATTTTATTGTATTTGATAGTTACAACAAGTTGCAAACCCTACCATAATCTATATCTATATCTATATATATATATATATATATATATATGTATATGTATAATAGGTGAAGTTGAGAGAAACTCAAATTAGAATTTCAAATTAGAGTTTTAATTTTGCACCATGTGTCCTAAATTATTTATTCTTAACGAGTTTTATTTGTTAATTTTAGAATCAAATGTGGGACCACATTATAAATATTCATCCAAATGAGTTATTAAGTACAAAAATCAAAGAGTCTAGAATAAATGAATAGTAAAAAAAAAAAAGTGCTTCACAATAATAAATAAATAAATAAACATGAACAATTTACATTTTATACCTAATAATATTCTTATAAAATTTTTTAAAGAGTTAACAAAATATAAAAATGACTATCAATAGTATTTAAATTATATATAGAAATTATATTATGCATCTTATTTTAAGTGTATTCATGTATATGCATGGGGTTACAAGCTAGTTTTGATAATGGATAATTACAATTACCTAAAAAATAAAAAAGCAATTCCTTTTTAATATAACTTTGTCCAACTATGTTATGATATATAATAATTTGACATCATGAATGAAATTACCATAAATTGAAAGTTAAAAACTATAATTAAGGACAAAGTTTCTCTTCAAGTCCAAACTCTTATTATATCTTTTTACTGACTGAGAGTTTTAACAAATCTATTGTTAAATTGCAGTTTCTTATTATATTTTGCATACTTGCAAAAAATTTCAAGAAAATCAAAAATCAATAATTATGAAAAATGTTTAAATTTTAAGTTTTTGTAATCTTAAATTATGATTAAAAATGCATTTATATATCAGATAATAATTAACATCCAATTTTAACGAAATTTGACACGCATATTAAGAATATAAAGAATATGCGATCCAAATATTAGATTCTCAAAATATATATCTATGTTAATTTTTTAGTGGAAGATTGAATGGTTAAAGGAGAGAACTTGGTCCTATACTTAATGATATTTGACGCATTTCTAAAATTAGTTATTGATGATTCATTCACTAGGTCTTTTCATGTACCAAAAAATGTTTCTTTTAGTAGCTAGCTCTTTTCTAAATGATGCAATTGTACTTTACAATGCTATATACTACTTTGGAACCGTACGGCTTCTTCTGGAACCTAGCTCCAAACGTGAGCCATTTTACTTACTTGGATAAATTTAGTAATAAGTTCATTTGCATTACAGGTTTGTATTGCCATTCCAATACAATTACTTTGAAAGAAAGTTTTTGTCGATCAAGGGGGAGAATCTGCATATAATCTCCAAGATCTTTAATTATCTGACACAATGTTCACTCAAAAAAGACATATTCTTATACAAAAATATATATGTAGAATGCTCATTGGTTGGGAGATAAAGATAAATGCGTCAAAGAAATAAAAGAATTGATAGGTTGTTTCCTTGATTCCATAAATTGAGTGAGAAGTGATGCTTTGCTAGATGAGAATATAAGATTAATAATAAAGTTATTTAAATGGTTACCGCCATCTTCCCCAAAAGAGATTCTATAGCTTTTGTTATCTTTTGGGGGGAAGTGAACCCATTCCTTCTTAGGATGGGAAGTCTTTATTTTAGTTTTTGTTCCTTCTTAGTGAGTGTCGTTGTTGATTCTATAAGCTTATCATCACAAAATTATTCGCATTTTTTTAATAATATATTAATTGATATACTCTAATTAATGCTAATAAAAATTAGGCAAAATTATACTATTAGTCCATAAAATTTACCGTGTGAGCGTAATTGGTCCCTTAAATTTCAAATGAGCGATATTGAACCAAGTTTTTAAAATGAGCTATATTAATAGTCTTTTTATTAACTACCGTTAGTAGTATTACTTATGTGGCTAATGGAATAATTATTTTGCAATTTTTTAAATGTTGTGGCATATTTTAATGAAAAATTAAAAAAACTATTTTACACATCAAAACCCTTAATCCCAAAATACTTGACCTGGCCATTCTCCCATTTGATTAGGAGTGGCAAAATTTGACAAGACCTGTGAACTCGACACGACGAACCCGTTTATAAATAAGTCATGGGTTGAGGCTAAATGGGTTCGGGTTATATTCGGGTCGACACAGCTGACCCGTTTAATAAACAGGTCGTGTTCGTATTCAACATGTGAACCCGTCTGACTTGTTTAACCGGTTTAGATAATAAAGGTATTAAATTTTGTTATTATTGCTTAATTTTTTGTTGTAATTATATGTTTATTACTATATTTATGGTTGTAATTGTATTTTAATTTTAGATATATAGAAATTGATAATAGATTATTTAGGTCATGTATGACCTATTAATCAAACAGGTTATTTATATTAACTTTTACATGAATTATTAATTAAACAAGTTAAATGTGTTGGGTTGGGTCAACCTGTTTAATAAACGGGTTGGGTTAGGGTTGAGAACTCTTGACACGTTTACTAAACAGGTCGAGTTTGGGTCAACCCATATAGCAGAGTACTTATGGCTCGACACGACACGAACCCGATCCGCGAACACGAATTGACACCCTTACATTTGATACTAAAAGTTTGTAACGCATGAGAAAGCAAGGTTGCCTGGAGGGGAGATCATTGTTTTTCCATGGCTGTCTCGAGTGTCACACCAATCCACCATATGGCACAATCTGCAATGACGTTGCAATCAATCCATGGGTTTAAAATTGTGGACAAAATCGTATGGATATTGAGATTCAATCAATCATTCAATTATGGCAAACATATATTGTATATCGTGGAGCGAAGAGTGGATTGCAATGGTTGTTTGCATTGCTTGCATTTGTTTTGGGATATATAGACACGCATCGGAGTTAGGGGATGTGTGGGTTTTTTTGGATCTAAAATAAAACAAATATGAAGCGTAGAAATCATTGATCCTTTTGTATTGTAGTGGTTTAATGATTGAGTATATCTCATTTGTGAACCTTTGCATTATTATTTGTCAACCATTTTGAGTTTAAAACTAAATGATTGATTAAATTATAGGTCATTTGCAAAGGGTCTTGCACAATTTCAAATAAAAGAAGGTTATGGTGGGAATACAATTCGAGATTGACGGATTGCTGATGGTGCCATTTCGGTGGATCGGTGCGACTCTTGAGACAGCCATGGAAACCAACAATAGTCTCGCATACAACTTTTCTCTCTTGTGCGTTTCAAAAATTGACAGGGAAAGGTCAAATGAGTCATATCAAGTATTTTGATATTGGTTTTTGAAATTTATTCATTCAAAAATTCCACATCATTAAACAGAATATGACAGGTCATTATTCTGTTAGCCACATAAGCAATACCACTAACTTCAGTTAATAAATGACTAATACTACTCATTTTTAAAACTTAAGGGACTAATAGCGCTCACTTGTAACTTGAGGGACTAATTGCGCTCACAGGATAAACTTCAAGGACCAATAGTGTAGATTCGTCTAAAAATTATATTTGTTGGGTTTTAAGACTTTAGGTTTAAATGTATTAGAATTTCAATTTGTAATGTTGGCAAACCATGATCAAAACGTTTAGTCTTATTTTTAGACTTGCTCAAAGTATGTTTAAATGTAAAGTTGGAATCGAGTGTACTGCAGGATTTATTGTGTAAATTTGCTTGGCTCAATTGATCGAAAATTAGACTCGATCGATCGAAACTCGTGTAGATTGTTTTTCTACAGAATTTTCTAACTCAGCCCAAGCTCGTTTGGCGTGTAGGGTTTTATGTTTTGCCTTAAGTATAAAAAAAAAAACCCCTAGCCACATTTTTATGTTGTTGCAGTTGTTGTTTATGCTATGTATGTGAATCTCTTGTGAAATCTAAAAGTGTTTGTCTTCACATATACTTAGGGTTATTAAGAATCAAGATCATGTCAAGAGCTTGATGATCGATTCAGTTGCTGCATAAAGAGCTTAAAGAAAACACAAGTGGGAGTACTTGTGGATGCTGTGAATCCAAGAAAGAAGTAGTCCATGGACTCGTAGCTGTCACGTGGTCGTGATAGTAAGGGCACGTTTGGTGCACTGTAATGATTATTATATGGGAATAGGAATAAGTATTATAAGGAATACATTAAGTTGGAATATAATAAGTATTACTATTCATTAGTTTGATGACCATTTAAGAATAGAATCTTGAATATGCTTCTACAATTTAGTAGAGTATAAAAAGAATGTGTAATTAAATCATTTTTAAGCCAAATTTTCAAAAATACACTTATTTTAGGGTGTTCAAAATAGAGCTAATAATTAACAACAAGGAAAATTTATTTTCTTTCCTTTTGAAGATGTGGCAACTAATGGCTTTTAGGAAATTTTAAAAAAAAATTATTACATAAGGTGAAGGAATAGATATTCCGTACTTTTGATAAGGAATAGTTATTCCTCATTTTGAAGAATAGCTATTCATAAGTAATAACTATTTATTGTAATAAAAACATAACCAAACAACCGAATAGTTATGCCATAGGAATATCTATAACATTACAATGTCTATTACAGTCTATCAAACGTGCCCTAAGTTTCCTACTCAAGGTAGCAATAGGATGTTAGTGGTCTAAATCGCTATTGTGTAAACTTTAATTTTTTCATAGTGGATTTGTTTTACCTTAAAGATAGCTAGGTTAAATCATTCTCAGGTTTTTATCGGTTTGGTTTTTCTAGGTTATCATATCGTTGTGTTATTTATTTTTCGCACTTTACAATGATATGATATATTTTTGTTAACTTAGATCTGATAATTTGACTAAGTAATCATTTGGCTAATTAATTAGGTTAATCTAATTGTGTTTTAAGAGGTCTAAAAATGTACAATATTTAACTATAAATCTATGTGAAAATGATGTTATTGTTTTGATTTTAATTTATCACATCAATTATTGTGAAAAATAGCTTGTTCCTAGGGGTAGAACCACTCCCAAGTGCGAGGGGCCATGTCCCCCACAATATTTTGATTTTTATTTATTTATTTTATTGTATGTAAAACTATTGAGCATTTTAAAGATATAGCTTATAAAAATTGGAGTTGGCCCACCAAATATTTGAGTTATTGCAATGGTGCTTTAAAAAAAAAAATGTTTTGCACCTTATAATTTAAGAGGGGTAACAATTTCATAACTAATAAATTAAACATTGAAATTAAAAAAAAAAAAAAAACAAAGTATACCCTATAGTTTCAAAAGTAACAAATTAAATCCCAAGTTTTCAAAAAGTAACATCAACCCATTGTGTTTGAGGTTTAATTTGCTACTTTTTGGAACTCTCAAGATTATTATGACTAAAATGTTAGTATCATAACTCGGTCTTTTCAAATAAAAATTTCCGATTCCACCCCTGCTTGTTCCTAATATTATTCAAAATTAATATTATGTATTTGTCTATTCCACGTCATTGTTGGACAACTGGCCAACACATGGAAAGTATATTTATATAGCTATTTTATTTTCTGCAACCCAAAAAAAAAAAAGTTTTAGAGCTTTCTACGAAACTCACTAAGCTTAAATTTCCACTAGGATCTAAACATGTGCAAGTCTCGCACAAGAAGATGCTTACATATGCACCATTTTATTTTTTTCGAGTACAAGTGTACAACACATGCATAGAACCTCTTAGTCAAAGCAATATCGTAATGGCCACAAAGAGTTTTCTTTTTCCAATGGAAGACTTGGAAGTAACAAAATGCAAATTTTCCAGCGTTTGATCTATATAATATAATACTTTCTCTTCCACATTGAACGTGCATAGTTTTCTGGCATAAAAAATGGGCCATCCTTTTCTTTATTTTGGCTAGAAAAAATATGCAATTTTGTGATTGTAGTTCATGGTTGTGGTGTGGAAGATTGATAAATGATAGATATTTGTGTGTGTTAGATTTAGTGGTTTCATATTCTAAAACAGAAAATAATACAAGTCTTTAGTTTAGAGGCGTTAGCTAGTGGTATAGTAAAGATATATTGGAAAATTTATTGTATCAAGTTATGGTTTCTTGGACAATGTTAATATGTCGATGACCCTCATTTTTCAAATAGTGAAATTATTAGTCATTTTTTCTTGTAAATGTAGATATATTGTCCAATTGTGTAAATCTCTACGTTAGTTTTCTCTATCTTCTCTTTACTTTCTTTAAAACCATGTTTGATTTGAGGAAAAGGGAGAGAATGGAGAATAAATAACCCATTGTCTTTTGTTTGGGTTGAAAAGAATAGAGGGGATAAATGAAATGTGCTGAGAAAAGATTTCTACAATTCTATGGATCCCACCAATTTTTTATTTTTATTTTTTCTTCCAAATCCATAAAATTACTCTTATACCTTTAAAAAAAATTGACTTTTTATGTGAAATCACATTTATATCCTTATTTATTTATAAATTAAAAGTATAAAAATGTAAAATACGTACATTTCATTTCTTTTGTTTCTCATTTTCTTTTATTTTTATTTTTCCTTTCTCTTCCCTTCCTTTTCATCTCTACCCACTAACCAAACATAGCCTAAGATTGCTTAGAACAAGAAACACCAACTATATTTTCTTTTCTCTATTTTCTATAGAAAACAAATTTTATAGTGCGCAAGCTAGTTGACTCATATTAAAAAATTAAAAAAAAAACTTCTTTGTTTACATAAAATATATTTGGTTTTTGTGCTTTTTCTATTTCCCTTTTTCTCCCACTATACTTTGATTCTCTAGGTCCCATCGTTGCGTGGTTGTCCTGTAATAGCCATTGCCAATTAGGTGACCACACAAGCTATAGAAAACAATCACCTACTACTGCCCCTTCCATCTGTCTTTGCACTCTCCAATTATCTTACTATATCATTAGCGGGTTCCTATGCTTCACATATTTCACAAAAATTACAGTGTCTTATATGCAATTGTGAACACCATATCACAGTTCCACTAAATATTATAAATTTTTTCATGTCCCCACAAATAATTTTGTCGGTTATGGTATTTATTTAGGAGTACTATAGTATACGATCTATAAATAAAATAATTAAGTAAAGGTCATAAGATAAGACTAGCTAGTACAGTAGCCATTGTTTTTGTTGGAAACTTCTATGGTGGGCTGAGTTCTATTTGATATTTAATCGGTGATTCTGATTAGTTATTCAACATTCGTACAGCAACCTAATTTTTTTTCATGAGGGTTACCAATTAAATTTATGATTGACTGATATGATTCACCATGTTAATGTGAGAGTAGACAGTATTATCCTGCTATTTCGAGATAACCTAATTTTTTTTTTTCTCTATGTTTTGTGTACTACTAAGTTAATTTATTGTTGAGTGGTAATCTAATCCTTCATATGCTATAACTTTCTTTTTCAAAACACTCGGTGCCACTAAATTATTAAGATTAACCCCTATTCCTAATAAAATTAACTAGTGGACTAAGCACTCTGATACGTAACAATAAGATTAAACCTAAGTTGCATTTCAACATTGCTTGTGAAAGCATTACGATGGCCAATGGGCTCGTTCCTAATTATTATATTGTAACAAGAAAAATAAAACTGAATGGGTTAATTTCCCATGTATGAAAATTAGTAGTAGTTAGTAATGTTAGAAACTTCACACATGAGACATTTTGACATAATCTTCATTGCCAAGAAATGTACTTGAAAAGTTGATACACAATCTTTTAATCAAATCTAAGATAGTACTTCTTATATTTTAGTTAAATTAATTGAAACCATAACTTTATGAAACTATAAGTGCATGATTCTTCTTACCTCTCTCCAACAAAAAAGAAAAAGAAAAAAGAAGAAGCATGATACAACCATTGAGGAAAAGTACATGATCTAATGCTTCTTAAGTGTCTGCCACTAGGGTTTTCCAACAAATATTTGTAATGTAAGTGCATCACATTAGCAAGACTATAGTGACATACACTAGTTCCTTAAGACATAGAAGCTATATGTCATAATTGGTTATGCAACATTTTAAATTTCTTGCCCCCACCATATGAATTTCATCAATACCACTCATTTCCAAGATGCTAACTTTGTTTGCTTCTTTTGTTTGTACGTACTTTATTTTTCTAATTCATCCTTTCCCTATTCCATGGTGTGATGCGTTGGGCACCAACAAACTTAGGTTAAAATAACAAGGTCGGAGCATTAAAGTATAGAAAATTACACTAATGGCCATTCACATTTGGTCGAGGTTATATCTAGCTAAAACATAAAATAATACACCCAAATTTGTGAATTTGTCATTCCTTTATGTTTTAAAATTAGATTAAATTAGAGAAATTTAGATAACTCTCATGGTTATTGACATTTGATTGAGTTTATATCTAGCTAAAACATAAAATAATACACCCAAATGAGTTTATTTGTAAATTGATTATTTCTTTATGTCTTAAAATTGGATTAAATTATCAAACAAAAATTGGATTACTCTCATAATTATTGATATTTGGTCGAGTTTATATCTAACTAAGAACATAAAATGATACACCCAAATGAGTTTTTTTGTGAATTAATAATCATTCCTTTATGTCTTAAAATTGCATTAAATTATCAACAACAAAAAAAAAATTGGATTAGATTAGAGAAAATTGGATTAAATTGAATGGTAGGTGGTAAATGATTTTATTACACTCTGCAACAATAAAATAAAAAATGAAGAAGAATCAAGACTGTTCACTATGGGCAAAAAGTTGACTTATTGGGATCAAACAAATCTCCGACAACAAATCATGGGACCCATACAACACCTAGGCACGAATTTTAGGAACCATTTATTTATTTGAGAATTCAAATCCAAAACTGAATTAACGTTCCAGATCCATCCCTCTAAGTCTCTGAGGAGCGACAGTCACCGGCGGCGCAAGTTAGTGTTGCCCGCAAGCCCTACCCTCCCAAGCCATGCAATTCTCAGATCCATCTCCCTTCTATTCTCTTCTAGTCTTCTAGAGGAGATTCTCAAAAATATAATACTAATAAATATTAAATAATACAAAATCTAGAGGAAAATAAAAAGCTAATAATTAGAGATTTTAATATTTATAATTCAAAATTATATATAATCAATATTAGCTTTATAACTTTTTTTTCAACTTGCGCTACGGTGATAAATTTTGGTTCAAATAATAGTCCAATAGTAATAATATCTTTTATAATGTTCTATACTTGTGGTTTGAATAATTTCACATTCTCTCTCCTTCCACTATTTAATAATAAATAGTAAAAATGTTTGTATGTATCAACTTATTAATTATATATTAGAAAACCTCAATTAAATATTATTTCATTAGATAATAGATAATAACTAATTTGATTATATATTCTCAACTTTCAAAACTTGAAATTTACACCATTGAATATTACAAATAATATCAATGTGCCCTTCTGTCACGGCCCATCACATTTTTGTCATTAACCCGCTTAAAAATGTCATTTTTCTTTTCTTTCTATCCAAAATAACGTTGTTTTTGTTTGGGTTAATAGCATGATCCTAATGGATGTTAATAGAAAAGACAAATTAATATTATTATAATACTAGAAGATGTAAATTGTAAGTTTTTATAGATAAATAATTGATTTAGTAAATAGAAAATATGTGTTAAAAATTAGATTTAACTATAAAAATATATTGTATTTATTTTAGAGTAAAACTTAATTATAATTCTTTAGTTGATGTAACTTTTTTTTAGAATCTAATTAATTTAACTTAGTTTTCTTGGTTCTTTAATTAAATTCAATTATGTGATTGTATTTACTAACAAATCACGTGATTAAATTTAATTGTATTTATAGAAATGTGTTAAATTGATTAATAGAAGCACATGATTGAATTTAATTTGAGAATCCATACAAAACTTAGAGAACATTATCTTTTCTTATCAATAGCAAAAAAGAAAAGAAACAAAAATGTTTTCTAATTTTAACATTTATTTAGTAAAAGGTTTTTCTATGATCACAATTTTGTGTTACAACATTAATATAATAGACTGTGAGTAGCTATTAATTATTTTTATATTAGTTGTGACTATTCTCCGTTTAGCAAACGAGTAGGATGATGTTATGTTGTGATGCAATAATGACATTGAAAATTACCAAAAACTCACCCAAGAAATTCGAATCAAGAGGGCATTTTCACAATTTCAAAACTAGAGAACCAATATAAAAGCCGGTAGGCTCACCTCTCTCAACTTTAGCTGCAAAAAACACCTAGAAGTGACACACAAAAAAAGAGTGCAACAGCAAACCCACTTCCCTCACCGGAATCTCAAGAGCTCCGGTGACCGCTGTTTCCACTTTCCGGCCACCCAAATATCTTACTCTCTTCCTCTCCATCTCACTAGCTCAATCTTTCTGACCCCCCCATTTTTCAAAGCCAAAAACCTTGACCTTTTTGCTTTGTTTTCTTTGCTTTCTAAAGCTTTAAACTAAACTCTCTCACTCTCTACTCCCAGCTCCACAAAGTGAAACACAAGTGGCTTGGACAAGCAAGGCGAGCTGGGGAAGACAGGAGCCTCAGGTGTGATGGGATTTTGTATATGTCCGTTGGAGACTCCGGCGAGGTTGCTTTGGAGCACCAGTTTTTTCCGTCACAAGCTTATGATCTTCTAATCCTATATCATACATAATATATATTGAAAAAAAAACAAAACCAAAACCAAATTCTACAACATATCCTACTCCAAATCCATCATCACCAAAAAAAAACCAAACTTTGTAAGTACGTAGATATACCTTCCTACGTACTAAGCTCTTTTCTTCTTAATTTCTCTCTCTTTTTTGTGTGCGCGCCCCTGTCTAGTCGGAAAAACACACGTGTCAACACAGGATTGGATGATGGAATCCGGCCGCCTTTTCTTCGACCCTACCGCCTGCCGTGGCAGCAACATGTTGTTCCTCGGGAATGGTGATAACATTTTTCGAGGTTTCTTTTTTTTCTTTTCTTTTTTAAATTCATTAATTATTATTACACATGTTTGTTTGTTTGTTTTGAACTTTCTGTTTGGTTAGTAAGAAAGCTAAGGAAAGTACGAGGAAGTGAATTTTAGACCGTAAAAGTAGATTAGGACATGTTTTGTGTATTTTTCCTTGGATTCTAAATCATAGTGTTCTTTCTGGTCTCGGAAAATGAAAAAAAAAAAGTCAAAATTCCTGATATTTCTATCTGTGATTCTCATAATAAAACAGATACTAATTATATAGTTTGTTAGTTCAAATATTTTTAAAGCCAAAAAAAAAAATTAGACCTAAAATTCTTATTTGTTTCCTATACTAGTTATTTTTTTATTTTTGTTTTTTTATGATACTAATAATTAGGTTTTATTTATTTATTTTGGGTTTGTGTTGGAAGGAGGACGGGCAATAATGAGCATGGAGGAAAGCTCAAAGAGGCGATCCTTTTTGAGCTCACCGGATGAACTGTTCGACGAGGAATATTACGACGAGCAGTTGCCGGAGAAGAAGCGCCGCCTCAGCCCTGAGCAGGTTAGTGGATAGTAATCTTAGCTGACACACCATCAGTCCCAATATGCTTGAGATCTTATTATACGTATCGACTTTCTTCCAAGACCTTATATTCCTTTATGATATGACATGTTCATATTACTTATGTTCTCAAACCTTATCCGCATCACATTCACTTCGTAGGCAATTGAAATATATATATGTGTGTCATGTGATTGAGGAGGCCTATATTTGACCAACTTTTGTGAAATATTTTTGGGATTAAAGATTATTCTTGTCGACATATAAAAGTTGTGTCAAGAATATAGGATAAAAAAAATATTATAGTATTAGTTAAGAAGGAAGAAGCATAAGGTACTTGGATCTTAGAACCCTCTACTCAAAATTGATTCTGGATTTGGTTGCCAAGGAGGTAAATAAATGAAGGTAATCAAAAAGTTGAGTACTGAATAATGAGAAGATATGTTAATTGGATGAGCTGAGTGATTTAGTGAGTATTCTTTGCTAACTTTATGGGAATGAACATGTTAAGGTGCATCTGCTGGAGAAGAGCTTTGAGACAGAGAACAAACTGGAACCAGAGCGAAAGACCCAGCTCGCCAAGAAGCTGGGGCTGCAGCCAAGACAGGTGGCTGTATGGTTCCAGAACCGCCGGGCACGGTGGAAGACAAAGCAGCTCGAAAGGGACTATGATGTCCTCAAATCTTCTTATGACTCACTCTACTCTAATTATGACACTCTTGTCAAGGAGCATGAGAAGCTCAAATCTGAGGTATATATATAGATATATGCTCAGCATAAAGCTTACTTCTTCTTTTTTAAACATTTTTTTTATTTACTATTCATTGTGCATACTTTGAGATCTGTAGAATTATCTAAATTTTCATATAGGTATCATGGTTACTGCTTATAATTGATTCTTATACTTGGGTTTTCTCTTCAATTTGAAGAATACTATCAGATAAAAGCAATTACATACTATTTGAATGTCTGTAAAACCATCTACTAGCATATGGAAAGCTAGAGGAACAGAACTTGGACAATTGTGTTTATTGGCCAAGTTCGATGCCTTCCTAATCAAAACTCCATCTTTTGATTGAGAAACCTTAGCTAGAATAGAAAGATGATTGGAACCTGCTTGAAGAGGGTCCTACCAATGAGATTCTGCCCTGTAAACAAACATGTGTTTTCAACTATAGCATCTGTTCTAAACCCCACCTTGATTTTAAAAGGCAATTATAAAGTGACTAAAGGAATATACTTTGGTAGCTTTATTTATTTTTATTTTTTTGAGAAATTGGTAGCTTTATTTATATATGCCTTTAAGGCTCATTCTTTATGAAAAGAATGACCAAGTAAACTTGTTCAAAATGAAAACAGTGACTAGTTTTTTGTTTTTTATGAAAGGAATATCAGGGTTAGTATTATTCACATGCTAAGATGGCATGTTATGATTGAAATAACGTTATTTTTACATAAATTCATCATTGGCGTTACTTTTATTACACACCAATCACTGTGAAAAATGTTGTGTCGCTGCTAAGTTTATGTAATGTGATTTGCATAATACGACAATTGGACTGCAGGTGGTTTCCTTAAATGAAAAACTTCAAGCTAAAGGGGTGGCTGGAGCAGATATTTCAGCTCAAAAAGCTGAGCCACTTCCGGGGGATATCACCAATGTTTCAGCCTTCCAATTCAGTGTGAAGGTTGAGGACCGCCTGAGTTGTGGGAGTGCTGTGGTAGATGAGGATGGTCCACAGATTTTGGACACTGGTGATTCATACTTCCCAAGTGACAACTATCCTGCAGAGGATGATGGGAGTGATGATGGCCACAGTTACTTCGGCAATGTGTTTGTAGCTGCAGAACCTCAACACCAGGAGGATGAAGAGCCTTTGGAATGGTTGGAGTGGCCATAAAATGTGCTTAAAGTTAAACTACTAGTTGGGTGTGTTTTAGTCTCTTTGTAACATGTCACATATTCCAATAGTTGCTTAGTAGAAAAGTATCTGCAAACTATTTGGACTAAAGAAAAAAAAAAAAAAAGTTGAAGAAGTAAACGCTTAGTTTAGAGGCTGAGATCCTGAGAATGGAGATCGACGGACTAAGTTAATTAATAAATAAAGTCAATGGCGTCTTGTATTATCCTTCTATGTGGATGAGAAGTAAATGACTTGTTCCTAGGTTTTACTCTTCTCTCTCTCTCTCTAAGAACTGGTTAATTGTGGATGCCTTTGTTGTTGAAGTATTAAGAAGAATTTTACAACTTTGTTTTCTAAATGTAGCAAAGAATAAATATATTTTCTTTTTATGAATCCACCACCATTAACATGAAATTTATTTTGTACCAATCATAATAGCATGATTAACTGTGAAAATTTTTTGTGCCACTAGATTTATTGCTAACTAGCATGTCCAGGGGTGAATCCCTTGAAAAAATATTTTTTTTAAAATGAAAGAAAGGAAAATCTTACTCCCCTGCTTTATGGTGTGTGATTCTATGGTAGCAACTTCTAATAGCATTTTGGGTTCGAAGAGAGGTGAACTCTTCATTTCAAGCCCCCAGAACAATATCATCCCAATTCCCAAAAGGTACAAATATAATAGAGGATATAGCATTGGTGTTTGAGGATTCAATATTGGACGTCATAAACTTACTATATCTATTTTCCTAAAATAGGTTTTTAGAAATAAATTGAAAAAAAAAAAAAAAAGTGTCCACTTAGTACTTTACAGCCTATAATTAGGTTTAGGTGTTCTACTACTCTAGTATTGTGTTCTTATACGGTTGGATTAGGTTTTAGTCAAAAGCATGTTGAAGCGGATCACTATTTTTAAATTTATGAAAAGTTTGTACAAATTTAGAGGTTTTCGTTCCTCCCACCTCTAAATATTAAAAATAACTTAATCAATTCATAAGTGACTAAAAATGATAAAACATCAAATATCCCAATTAGTAGGTATCTCACAAGATTAATACAACTTACAATTCAAGCCAAATAATTTCAACAAATTACAACCCCAAAAAAAAAAAAAAGATTTGAATTTAAACTTAGTTTGACTTGTTCTTAATGTATCAAAAGGCTAAAAAACAATTAATCCAAAAAAAAAAAAAAATCAATATTTCCTAATTCGATAGATGATTGCTAATAGAACACCATTCCATTGGTTTTTGAAGACATGATACAATAACAGCCCTAACATTACTGTATAACAAGATATTGGAGGGGACCTCTAAAAAAAATGCTAAAACTATTACAATTTTTACTATAAAATACTTATAAATTAACGTGACTATATATGTGAGTGGTCAACTTCAACAATATAATAACTATATGTTTAATTATGTTTTGTAATTGATGATGCATTAAGTATGATTGGTCCTCCTTGCACACAAGCATTTTTGGAACCTATAAGAGGGGTTTTCTCTTAGTGCATGTTAGCGCCATGATCTCAACGTGTACTCAAGCTTGAATATGCACTCAAGTCATATTTCATGTTTTCCCTTTTTTTTTTATCAATAACTTTTTGTTGATTTCAGTATAATTTGTAATATCTCTAGCATCACTCGCACTTCTTTAACTTCTTACTTTTAGAGTCTCTTAAAAAGCTTACTCCTTTTTCTTTTTGCCTAGCCTAATAGGTCCTAAGATCGGTTGTCAATTCAAAATGAAGTGATTCTAAATTTGTGTTGCATGTCTCTATAGTTGGTGGTTCATTTTTATATCTAATCGAAATTATAGAATATAGGAAACGCCATAGAAAGCAAATTTAGTAATTGATAGCAAGTACCAGAAGTTTCACAATCTCACATTATAACCATCAAGAAAGAACTAGGATAGGTTTTAGCATTTATAGTCAAGCGTGTTACTCGATAATAATAATCAAATGTACGAGCCGTGTTAAAAAAAATTTGAAAAGAGATGAGGTGGTGGGGGAAGAAAATATAATTCAGAATGACAAAGACACATCTGAGTGATGCTGATTCTTCTTTACCAAGCAACATAAGCAGAGCACTATCTACGGCCATAAATAAGTCATCCTAAACATTAATATATACATGTTGACAGTAAAATATTTCATTGACGTAATATCCAATTGACCAAATATGCAAATTTTGAAATGGGTGTACATCAAAATCCAGAGAGAGGCCACTTCCATCACTTCACGGTGCCTCTTAGAAAGGTATAACACTATCTAGACACACCTACCGACTCTGATTTTTCTTCTTTTATTCCACCTACAAATATTAGATGCCTACGCAACAAAAAAAGAAAGGAAAAAATAGAAGTGGGAGGACAAGAGAAGAGGCAACTTTTATGTTGGATAGTCTCATTCAAGAAATGGCCTCTCATGGATATATATTTATCTATATCTTTCAAGATTTTTCACTTTCTATAGGGGAGCAAAGGCCATGGACGAAGTGTCAAATTCAATTGGACACGTTCTTGTGAAGGGATTCAACACCACGTCACAAACCCACACCCACTTCCAACTTGCTATCTAACTTTTCTAGAATCAGTTCTTTCCTTTCCAACACGCCCCAAAATAAGAACTTTTTATCATCTTGTCTTTTTTTTTTTTTTGACGCATTTATCATCTTGTCTTGTTCTTTCATCCAATACCTTAGATTTACTGCTTTTTGACCATTTCCTAAAAATTTTATTGATAAGCTAACCATACTCAGAGCCTTGGGGGGCTGCCGGTGGCCTTGGCAGCATGCCCATGGGCATGACATGGCTTTGACAGCGTGCACGCTAAGCTGCCATGGCCTAGGCAGCGTGCTCACCGGCATGACATGGCCTGGTGGGCATACCACACACCGACTAGACTAAAATCCATCAGGGTGTGGGTGTGAAGGAGTGGAGCCAAGCATTGGGATTTTGCAAGCCATACCAACCCTTGGGGTTCCACGCTTGAGGACACACTGACCAACCCAAGTGCATGAGCCTTTTAAGAGAACCAATGCTTGAGAACACGTCAAATACTAATTTTCAGATAGGCGTGTATTAGTCAGTGACAGGTGCTAGTGTAGTTAGACACAGTGCGCCGGCAGTGCAGGTTAGAAAGGAGAACTGCCTTCCTTTATCTCCCCCTTTCTAACCAAAAATCCCTGCTTCATAAAAAATGACCTCCAACCACTTACAATGATAAACCCATTTAGGTACTCAAGAAACCTTTTGAAATTTAAGCATAGGCCTATTAAAAACGTGATTTTTTCCCCATTTAGTTGATACTATTATCAATTTGCATGTAGAAAGTTTTAAGCTTTTCACCAATTCAGAAGTTCCATCCATAGAATTAGGTTTATAACTCCCAAAATTAAATCCCATAACGACTTATAGGTTGATCGGGCCGATAAACTGATAACCTGAAGCATATTGTATGGCGAATCACGCATGTTTTGTGTGTTCCCAATGGAGTCGGTATGGTGAATCACCTACAGAGCCGTAGATTGGTCACTCAATTTTGAGTGAAATGCCAAAATCCAAGCACAATGGTGACTACTTTTCCGCAACTTCTCTACCACACCCTCATTTAATTCAAAAATTTACAAAAGCAAGATGGGGTAGATAAAGAGATGAATAAAGAATGGAATATAACTACACCTGCTCAACTTTGACTGTTCCTAATTTATCCTGCCCCACTCCCCACCCCTTTTTTTTTTTTACAAAAATTACCTCTGTATACGTATATGGATCCTGCTCAGTGAGAAAAATGTACTCCCAAATCTTCTTTCCAAGCAACAAATCTGAAAGCTGCAGCAGAATCGATCCAAAATTGGATATATCCTCGTGCATTACTGCTCACGGTATTTCAAAGTCCTTCGAGCAGAACTCAGCTTCCCAACCGAGCATCCTGAGTTAGCAAGTCAGCTTTTACCTCATATGTACATCCAAACGATTTGGCAGCAGCACAGAGACCTCAGTCACCTGTCCCCAGATTCTATATGACCCAGTAAAACCCACAAACTGGTTTTCTGATCATATCTACTATGCATACAACAAATGGGCCACTGCTGCCCCATATCAAAATTGGTCCGGAATGAATTCCTCAGGAAATGAAAAGGTCAAGCATCCCAAGATTAACCCTCTGGTTCCTTCCTCTTCTTGTTAGACCTCCTGGTGACCTTGGATTTCTCTGCTAATTCCAAGCTTGGAAGCGGCTTTGGATCTGGTATGCTGCTTGGTTCCAAATTTTCAGTTGAATCTAAACAGGATGAGATCTTCTCATACATGATAGCAGCATCAAGGGAGAATATACGTAGGGCAAGGGAAGAGAGAGTAGAAGTTTTGGCAGCAGCTGAGTGTGAAGACCAATACCACCAATCATTCCTCAAGTATTCTGTCCTAATCATGTCCTCCAATACAATTGTTGCTTGAACCATCTGAAACAACCAAGGAAGTTTAATTTTGCAACTACATAAAATATGTATTAAATATGCAACAATTATTAAATTGTAAATTGTAGAGATCAAATACAAGTTAAGTTCACTAAAAATTTTTAACTCCTTTCATTGCATAATATCTAATATTTCAGTTTAGAGAGAGAGAGAGAGAGAGAGAGTTAATGGCTAACAAACGAAAATCAACTGACAAGTTAAACAGAGTCGTGAGACTACGCATTCACTTTCACTACATTCATTTATACCAAAGATTTGGATAATTTCATAGGAAGGCAAACTTTGTCCATGTAGTCCACACAGTGATTATCTTTCAGATGAATGCATAAGTGCACATGCACAAGCATCCCCTAAAATATATTTTCAGCCAAAAGGCAGTTCACCATAACATGCTTTCCTGGGCAGCAAAAGCATTAGCCTGTATGCCAGGTAGTAAGAACACAAGACGTAATGCATTCCACAAGTTAAAAAGAATTGATACAGCAGACCGTATACTCAAAAACAAACCAGGTTGATACTCTTATAAAGACAAAATTTAGTCCAAAGTTCTCTACAATGTAGATCATTTTGAAATGAACTAGTACAGAATTGTGATAACCAGTTTACCCTGAACGCAAAACAAAGGGGGATAGGCTTAAACTTCTATAACTGCACTGATTATAATTAAAAGGATTCTGTAAGGTTTTCTTTGGAAGTTGCTTTTCAAAATGGTAAATAAGGGGGGAAAAACAAAAATTTGGGATTGCTAAAAATTTTTTCTTGGATCAGAAATATCAGGTCCTAGTTCACTAAGGTATTGTGAATCAAAGAAACCCCAATCTATTCCTGCCCCGAAGTACTCATTAAGGACATAATAAACAGTATAGATGGACTAACAATGATTGAAGCACTGTAAAATGTGGTTTGCTAGTGATATGTCAAACTGCTCCAATACCAAGAGATGAGACTGACCAACCCCAAGGGAATGATCTAGTGGTTTCCAGGTCTCTTGATCCACAAGGATCTGGATTCAAGCCACCTTGGGACCACCCCTAAGGCATTCCACTCTGTAATTATGATTTGTGTGTGGGACCAGCCCGGGGAAGGGGGGGGGGGGGGGGGCTACATGCACCAGGAAAACTAGTTAGATGCTTAGAGAGAGAGAGAGAGAGAGAGAGAGAGAGAGAGAGAGAGAGACGAGACGGGACTGACCTCGTATATTGTCCCTGCAGATTTAACAAAAGCACGCCATGCCCATCTCCTTTCCACATGTGACTTTGATGGTCTAAGAGCTTCTTCAGGGAGGGCAGCATCCATATCTAGTAAGTTGATCTTGAGTCGCCTTGAAATCTGTGAAACTTTACCTACTAATGGCCTCAAGGAAGACACAGGCACCACACAACAGCGACCAACATCTGTTTCTAAAGAATGGCCATCTAAAGAGGATATTTTCTCTCTTTTCTCCACACGTCCTAAAGCTGCCTTGTTGGTTTTCAGTACTTTTTGACTGACTTCATTTGCAGATCTTCTGGGAGAATAATCACATCTACCATCATGGCCAGCATTAGTTATACTAGTATTTTCTTCTGAAACAGGTCTTTCAATAGCTTTGGACCCATCACCTGCAAGACCTACATCTTCCTGAGGAATTAATACTGTAGAATCACCAAGGTAAGGAGGTGTGGATGGGACAAGAGATGGGATTCCATTTGAACGAAGAAGTCCAATCTCCTGTACCAAATCCTTGTTTGAATCCTTTGTCACAAACTTGGAACTGATCTCATCAAAGTCATACGGGCATACTAATCCTTCATTCTGATATTTAATCAGCCTTGAGCTAGGCTGAGAACGTCCACCTTTTGAAGTTTCAACACCATCCATTTCTCCTGTGCACTCCTCCCGAATGACTTCACATTTTGGATTCCCTTTGCCTTTCTTTACATCAGTTATTTCCTTACCCTTCTCAATGGCTGGTGCACCAAAACTGCACCTACCATCATTGTGCCCCTCAAGTTCCACATCAGTGGAAAAGGATCTGTGGCAAGAGTGGCAATGGTGTCTAGAAGGCCAAATGAGTTCTAAGCAATCGCATCTGTACATCTTCTCATCATTGACTACTCTTACCTTTTTCCCCCGCTTCTTCAAGATGTCAATTGTTTCCAACTCAAAGCAGGGACCATACTTCTCCTCAAGCAATGTGGCTGCCTTTGAAACAAGACAATTAGAAGATCCAGCTAGCTCACTATTTCTGCTCAATGACAGAACTGCCTGGTGCTCATCCTGACCTTCATTTTCATTTTGAAAAGAGTCTTGAAATCTCAGCTTTTGCCACTGCAAAATGGATTCTTTCAATTCTCTCCCCTTTGGGTCATTAGTCTTCAACCAACCAGTCAGTTCATGAATTTCTGCATCAGTTTCATAACAAAACCATGATGAACAAAGGGCCATAGCATCATTCAGCTCAGATAGGAAAGGACAGGAAGCTTTTGACCCCTCATGATTATCTATGCCAGATAAAGCAGAATTCTGCAGAACAGAAAACTTGTCAGCAGCAGCTCCATGGTACATCATCTTCCTTCCATGCTGCATAGCTCTCCCACAAACAATAAACCGTGGATGTCCGCCCGGTGTGACAGAAGCCCAATAAAATCGACCCATAGAATCACTTCCCAAAAACTCCCTCCTCACAGAAAGCCTAAAAAGCTGCAACTCCACAGAAGTAATTGAGTCCTGCAGAAGCGCAATGTCATTCTTCACAGAGTTCAACTCAAGATGACAGGCTTGTGACTCATTTGCACCAACAGGAGCATGCTGAGCTGCATGACTGCTCACCTTGGTAGCAGTACTATGTCCTTGCCGATCAGAAGGTGACAAAGAAATCTCCCTTCCCTTGTATTCTTGCAAGTTATCCTGGACATAGATGTCTCCAGCAGAGCCATTAATTTCTTGGGACGGTGAATTTGATATGGGCAACCCATTTGGTCTACTGGATTTGTCAGTCTCTTGAGAAGCACTATGGGAGAAAAGGTTGCCAGCTACTTCCCTGTCATCCACCACACCATTGACATCTTTTAAATGAACTTCAGTATCTATGTAATTCATAATTTGGATGTTATTCTCTGAACCAGTGACAACAGGTGGGTGTTTATCAACACCATTAAGCCCAGATTCATCTCGATCACCCTCTGGATGTGGCAGTTCATTAGAGAAGACTCCAAAATGGTTGGGAGTATCGGTTGAAATTTGCATCCGTCCCAAACAATTTCCCTGGTTTGTAAGTTTATTAGCAACACCTTCCTTTACATTAACTTCCCCAACACCATTAAGCAAACTTGTATCAGCCTTTGCAGCTCGTGCAGCCAAGTTTTCTTCCTTGGCCTTAAGATTCTTCAATTCAACAGATAAAGAACGCAATTTCTGCTGCAATTCAGCTGATGACTCGGGGCACTGCTCAAGGTGCTGACGGATAAGAGCTGAGTTAAGCAACTCATCACATAAAAATTTGAGCAGGAATGTTCTCTGCAATTTCAATAAAAGGGAACATCATGTTTTTTTTATCATTAAATGAACATAATAACCAAAGTGAGAAAAAGAAACAGAGACTCTAAAACATATTTTGAAAATATGTATAGCACATACAAGCTGTGTCCATATTTCGTCATCATAGCAAAAATTGTTGGTGCATGCATGTAAAATGATTCCTCAAACAATATGTACAAGATACTTTTACTCTCACAGTAAGAACAAAATAAGAAAATACATTTACCAGGTTATCAGTGACAAAGTAATAGACAAGACGTATAGAAATAGAGCATAATGCACATACAGGCCTTCTAGTCTAACTACAAGGGTCCATGTCTGGATCGCTAAAATCAGGTTAAAACACTGTATCATGATTCTGTCTAAAAAGCACAGCTAGTTCAGAAACGATACATGCTTATGCTGTATCATAAGGCACAGGACAGTTTATCTTGAACAGCACCACTCAGGCTGCTAAAGATTAGCAAGGTAAAAATGGACATCAATTACCACCAAAAAGGGTATAACAAGTTTTTCCATGCCAAGTTCCCTTGACACTGTTCTCAGTCCTGAACCAAGTCTTCCAATCTCCCAACACGCATAATCAGCTAGTATATATATATATATATAACTTGAATTTATGGGATTGCATGCCTATATGCACAAAAGAGCGCCTAAAGCTCGCAAAATACTATTCAGACTAGCTAATGATGTTAAGCCCACCTATTCAGACTACCTAAAGAAGTAAGCCCAACCATTCAGACTACCTAAAGAAGTATGCCCAACAATTCAGTTGATAACCATATCAATTGAGTCCACATTATTTTTACCCCCTACTTTCACCACTACAAAATCCTGAATTCAGAAGCAATTTCTGGTCCACCATTCCCGGTCACTCCACTTAAGACAATTCAACAATACATCCAAACCATAACTGTCCAATGATTATGCAGAGGAAGACTCCAATCACCCTTATTTTCGTCTATATCGATTTTTTTAGGTGGATAAATAGCAGAAGTTGTGAATGTGACCTCTTAAATATATATAAGCAGACCAGTTTTATTAAGAAAGAGGAAGCAGTTTAAACACACAATATGTGCACACCTTAAGGATTGCAAACTATAATCAAAGAGCCAATAAAACTATGTATATTAGCTTCTTCTTTTTTTCTTTTTTTTTATTGGTAAATAAAAACTTTGTTGAAAATATGAGAAAAGAAAAGAAGCAAATTCCTTGGTACATAGGAAGTGTACAAGGAAAGCAAAAGTCTACCAAAAATCTACAAAATCTAAAACAGAGGGTATGTCAAGACCACTCAAAGCAGTCCTCCATTCAAACAAAGAAAGAAGGAAAATGCGCTTCAACTCAATGATAGAACGCTCCTCTCCTTTGAAGATTCTGATGTTCCGTTCTCAACATATGTTCCACATAATAAACTGCAGAATCACACCCCAACCAGATGCCTTCCTATGTCGCCCAACACCTCTAAGCCAACAAGAAAGCAACTCAACCATCACCATGTCCAAGAAATACCAAACAAGCAACAAAAAGAAGTTTATTGCCAGACATCACCGTGTCTGAGAAAGACATTATAATTTGTTCTCATTTTACAAACATGAACATTATAATTTCAGTTGTTTTTGTTTGCCGTTTTTTGTGTTCACCATCATGAACACCTGTAATGGCTGTTTGCATTTTTCTTGTTGAATAAAAGCCTTATTACTTATCAAAAAAAAAAAGAAAAACTTCAAAATGTAGTATTTATTATCTATTTGCATGTTGGAAACCTCAATGTCAAATACACCAGCGGTTCTTAATTTCTCCATTACATAGAAGTATACAATAAGATATAAGGATACAGACAAAATGCACCCAAGATAAGAATAAGATAACAAATCCAACCCAAAAAAAAGCAGAGGAAAGGTTTAATGCCACCAAAAAAAGAGAGGGAGGGGGGGGGGGGGGGGGTGTGTGGGAGAGAGAGAGAGAGAGAAATAAAACCACAGATGAAGGAAAACAGACAGTGCATCATAATATCAACGCAGCAATGGCATGGCCATATAGTGCCAATGTGCCATTTATCCATTGAAATTGCACAAAACAATAACTACCACTCACACAAAAATTATTTCCACGTTAAATTAAATTAGCAGGGATTAAAACAAATAAACAATAAACTGCCTATTAAAGGCCAAAATAACATCAACTGATGCAAACTTCCACAGAACACAATCAATATCAGCACAGCTAGCAAGGCAATATTTAAGTATAGTTCCATAGACAAACCTCGCCTACACTGAACTCCCAGTACTCTTTCTCTTCCATTACAGATGATAATTGTGTAAGTGCCTCCAAGTAAACACGGGTAACTTCTCCCTGATACTTTTTACTCTGGCGTCGGCAAATGACCTGGACGTGTTCTGAGGCATCTTGAACCATGCGTTTACCAGCACAAGTAGGGCAATACCAGTTTCCTTCAGGAATCCTTGCAAGTGGAGGATCCAAGCAATAAGTATGATACTCAGCATCACAAGTATCACATAGTAGGACACTGTCATCATCTCTATCAATGCCACATACTCTGCAAACTTCCTCATCCCAGGGGGCTTTGGGAATCTCATTTGTGGAAGCAAGAAACTCGTCAATTTCCTTCCTTGTTTCAGCACTAAATCTTTCCAATTTAGTGTACTCCCCAAATTTCTGGACAACAGTAGCAACCTGCATCAAAAGAAAACAAACTCAACACTGGTGCTAAAATATTATGCAAAAGATGGTGTGGAAAAGCATGTGCATGAGAGAGAGAGAGAGAGAGAGAGAGAGAGAGAGAGCGCAATATTATTATTAGTATGGGAGGAGGAATCTTGCGAAGATTTTTTACTTAAAAGATTGCAGTGGTTATATAGAGTATATGATTATTATACTATACTCTTTCACATCATAAGCTCTTAAATCACAGAAATCAATCCAGAAAATCCACCATGGTCCCTTCCAAAATGCCAATTTTGACAATCTTGAAATTCTTTTTTTTAATTGGTAAGTTACACAACCAATTAGTGGATCTTGAAAGATCTTGAAACCATAAGCTCACCCTACATGGCTACATCCAATTAATATGGGAGGAGGAAGTACCAGTTGAGCTATAGCTCATTAGTGGCAACCTTGAACTTCATGGTAGCTTTCTTTTTAATGATGAATAAAATGTCACAGCAAGTGCGGTCGGGAATTTTTTTTTATTTTATAGGTAGATAATGGAGGAGGTAGGATCTTCATAGTAGCATCAATCATGGTATCTTTCAGATGGTGACTTTAGACAAAGTTTGGCAACAAAAAATTTATGATAATAATAAAATAAATACCAGATTAATTGCATAACCAAATTTTATTTTATGGAATTCTAAACAAGCTGAACTATATTCAGTCTTCCACAATTGAAAAGCTAAGTCATGAATAACTGGTCAAATAGGCTGTTACATATATAAAAACACTGAGAGAAAAAGAGAGACTACGAACCTCCTTTTCATACAATAATTCAAAGTTCTGAGATAATGTCTCAGCCAATTCAACCAAATCAGGCTGATCCCCATAAGCAGTGCGAATAGTATTCCATAACTGCAAGTTGAAAGTTTTCATTTATTACATATGAAAGGTTAAATAAATAAATTGTGTCAGTGAAAACTGAAACCTAATAACCACAATGATGAGAAATAAAATATTCCAGTCTTGTGTTAAGAAACATGTCAATCCTCATCTGCAGGATGTACATTTCATAACCATCATAGCCTGATCAATTTTTTTTTTTTTTTTTTTTTGGGGGGTGGGGGGGGTGTGGAGGATCTGACCTCTGAGATCACATAATTGATCATATTCCAATTTGTCAATCCCACTCATATATGCTATAAAAATACACTAAAGTTTAAATTACACTTTTGGCCACTCAAGATTTGGCCCTCCATGTTTGATTCCATTTTCATATTGGCCCTACCATCCATTTTGTTAAGAATCTGACCAATCAGTGCCAGATAAGTAATGTCCATTAAGACATGTCACCCATACAACACCAAGTGTCACCTGATTACTAACAGATATGTACAACATGACCAATATGAAAACCAAACCAAACATAATAGGCTGGAATGAAAATTTTGAAACTTTAGGGGCCAAAAGCGTACTTTACTCATTATAATAGGTACACAAAGAAATTTATCAACCTCCACACGTTTAAGGAACTTCATGGAAAGAAACTTTTTTAATGACTTAAGGGAAAGAACATTGTGAGGAAAAACTGAGGCAAAACAGTTAGGCCAAGCAAAAACTTTCGCTAGAAAACAGACCTCCCGAATGTCCTCAAGAAATGCTTCATGAGATCCACCATAGGCCCCAGTTGCCAATCTCAAATCAATGGTCCTGAAGTCCAAAGGACGAGATACCATGGCAGGAGATCCAAGAAATCCCTCATCATCATTATCGCTTGAATTTATTGGTTTTCTCCCCAGCAGAGTGCAGAAAATTTTTGTATCATCTGCAGCAGCAGCATGACGTAATACAATACGGCATCGCTTCATGATGATGTCGGACATAGAGATAAAAGTCTTCTGTTTTGCCCCCTTCACAGATTTTTGTTGCACTTTGTCACCACATACATCAGCTAGCACTGAAAGAACAGCTTTCTGCATTCAACCAATCAGAGCATTCATTTCAGCATCAATCTTGCTGCAATGTTTGTTATAAAAAAATAGACACTAAGCTTGACTAGTTACACAGTAAAAAATAGAGGAAGACAAACAATTCATAAAGTTCATCTCAGATTTTTAACTATAAGGTTTGACCTTTGCAAGGTTGCATGGTTGATCTTTCTACTTACATTTTTTTTTTCTAGTAGGTTAATAGATCAGACCAAAATAAATACCTTGAAAGCTTATGTGACATAAAACAAAAAATAAGAAATCAAATTCTAAATATTTATGGAAATACAAAACAAATTCTGGGAGGTTTTCTTGACTTCTTAATAAAAATTGTATTACTTATCAAAAGAAAATGAAGCACAACAAATTCTGCTAATGTGCTCAATCACATATTCAAGTTTCCTTTTTCACAGTAGGACAATCATATGACCCATTGCACCCAGCCTCCAACCCGAAGTCAGTCAATTTATAGTAAGTTGTATTAAGCAGAGCAAATGGATTAAGCTTGAGTCAGCATTGTAGATTAGCACAGGTTTTGACACTGCTACTTACAAGGAACATTCAATTGAACAAAGAGAGAAAACATATGATCATTGCTTTCCTGAACAGGATGAGAAACTACTAATCAAACCTATATTTCAAAAAAAGAATAACAATAAGGATACCTTATAGGTGGTAAATACTTTTTAGGAACCAGGGAGAGAGAGAACAATGTATGGATGGTACTAAAAGATTGTTAATTTAATAAAATTGAACTCATGAATACAACGTGAACTCAAGGATACCTATGTATAATCCATCAGATTGTCGTAAAAAGGAAGAAAATAGCAGTTAAGGTTAAAGGCATCTAGAATTTGCAGGTTTTGTTAAATTCTTAAGATATAATGGTCAAATGATTTTTTTTGATAAGCAGATATAATTATAATGGTCAAATGATGACACATTCCCTACACTATTCAATCCCCTTGCAGAGCCTTGCATGTCTCAAGATGTGACAATTCAAATTCTGCATTAAAGATTTAGTGCTTTTGTCTAATAATTTAAAGAAAATAATTATTAAATTTTTGCTAACATGAATTATTGTTTTAACTTCAAGTAAAGAAAATGGACAGATATGAAATAAAAATTTAAAAAAAGAGAGGTGATAGGATACAATATGAAACATATATTTTGCTTAGGGTTTTAATATCTACAAAGATTTCATTAAAGAAAGTAGAGGAAACAAGTTATGGCAAATAGCACCTTTGTAGGTCCTGATGCATTGCCCTTGTACACTTCCCTACTGATTGAATGTTCCAATATCTTCTTTGCCCACTCCGGTGGACCTTTATCCAAAGCTTCATAAACACACTTTCTGATCCTTGTTCCCACATTTGTGGGTAGTTTTCTAACAGGTTCCAGCACCTTTGCCCACTCAGGTATATTATCACCATTCACACAATTCTTCTCGGAAGCACCAGTTGCATTTGCATCAGAACCTTCATCTTCTATGGCAAGAACATCATTTTCTCTGTTCAAAGAACCAAAAATTTGCTTTGTAGCCTCTGCAAGCAACTGAAGGTTAAAGAAGAAAAGCAATTAGCATGCATCCTATTTTTTCTTTTCCGTTTTTCAACTGCACCATGAGTTACAGCAACTACAGACACTGGAAAATATTATGTACTTTGTATAAATCAGAGATCTGGACCAAATTTTTTTATATAACTAAAATTAAAGGGGAAAAATATCACACAGCAGTGAAGCCATTGTAGTATATCAGGAAAGTCAAGTAACTAAAAGGCACTACAAAATCATTTCCTTGAATCACAAAACCAAGAATCAAAGGAACAAATATTGGAATTAGATAATGCAGCAGGGAAAGCACAACTAATAAATAAATAAAATGAGGCACATATCATGGAACCAAGAAACATACACATAAAAATCTAGAGATTGAAAAAATGAAAAAAATAAATAAAAACAAGTCAAACAACTGACATAAAATGCACTTAGCTATTACCTTTTATACTCAGAATTTTTCAAAGACAGCCATAACAATGGGAAACTTTTATGTAGTGTCAATGTACAGATCCCATAAGAAGAGTTACACAACAATTCCCACAATCACACAAAAAGTCCATGAAAAGCTCAACATGCTCTCCAATAATCTCTGTCATTCCTTTAGAGGCCATAGAAACAATTTTGCAATTTCTATATGGCAACAAGAACAAAACTAAACCACATGAAAAGAATGCAAATTATTTGAAACCATGATGATCACAATCAAGGGCACAAGGTTCAAAGTCAAAGTGACAAAATTTAGCTACAAAATTGGTTCTAGCCTAAAGCTACAACCTTACGCAATATCTGTTTATTGGAGGTGAATTTTGACAAATTCAACTTTGGATTACATCTTCTTTTTATATTCTTCATGCTTGCAAAATTTCTTAAAAATTAAATATTAATAGTCATGTCATCAATAAATTGTTTAAATTACAAATTTTGTAGTTTAAAATTATGTATAAAATATAAATTTATAGATTATATAATAAATAACATCTGATTAACACAAAATTTGATATGTGTATTAAGAACATAAAGAACATACAATTCAACGGCTAGATTTTGAAAATATGTAGTAATGTTTATTTTATTGAGTAAGGTTATAGCCTTAGGCTACAACCAATTTTGTCCTTTTTTACATGTCCCCGCATGAAATATTGAAGGCAATTGTTCTCAACATTTTACTTCAAAGATGGGTACCAAACAAAATGATTTTTTTTATTTGGTGGATAAGTACCAATCAAAATGATGTTGATGCACGTCTAAATCATTGAATTAGGAAGGTTCAGTAAATAATGGCCATAAAAAAGTAAGAGACTTACAAGGGCATCAGCTTCCATTCCAGCCACTCCAGTAAGTGAGCCACAAAGCACACCACCATCACCTTTCAAACAGCGAAAGACCTTACCACTTTCGCGAGCAGCAATCTCTGCAGAGTCAAGATTACCATCCATGGATAAGATAGCCAAGATGTATCTTCGAGCTAATTCTGGCCAAGTTAGTTCATTAATAGGTAGCATATTGATCTTAGTTATTTTTGCAGGAATACCACTATCCACATCTTTCTTCCTTCCTCGTTTTGATTTTGACTCTCCGGAATCAAAATTTGGATCAACTAGTGCAGCAACCTTGGATTGCAGCTCACCTATCAGCACTCTTAGCAGAGATTTATGAGCCTTAGTCAAGGCTACACCAGAGCTTCTACTGTAAGTAAGAGATGCAAGTTTAGCTTGAGCTGCCTCCTTCGTTGCCCCTGTTTCCATTTGTATAAACACATGCAGATTTTCTGCATCTTGTGAAGGAGCAGATTTACAGCTTGGGGATAAGATTGATCCACCAGTACCATCAATTCTATGTGACTGTACACCACGACTCCCCTGGGTCTCCTTTTCAAATTTCTCTAGAAGATTTGTGCCATCTGACCATGGATTGATGAGTTCTTCTTCAAGTTCCTCCAATAACAAAGGTTCTTTCAGACTCAAAATTTCATGAAAACGCCACAGTAACTCCCAAGCCTAGAAAGATAACAGAAAACCGGTAAGACCTCATATAGTAGCTATTGAATCATATGCCACAAAGTACAGTTATGATAATTAAATCAATCAACTGTGACACTTGCAAGAGTATGGACATACCTGATAAACATCACCAACAAGTTCAGGGGGAACCCTTGAGCACAAAGGCTTACCAGGAGGAGGACAATCATAAATGACATGGTTTTCAATCAACCTGGCTTTTTTGGATCTCCTAAATAAACCATCCAATGCTTCTTCTTCAATGCAATGTAAAGCACCTTTCAATCTGACCATTAGGAGCCCATTTCCAACTGTTGGTGAAGCAGAATAATTATCTCTATTTATCAGAAACTCATAGCGTGAACAGGCTTGTACCCCAGGAAGCTGTTCTATGATTTCCTGCACAAATTCCGCATCTAATCCAAATCTATCCTGCTCCAACCATTTTTCCAGTACGTTAAATGAAGTCTCCAGCTCATTGTCAGCCCGAAATACAGATGGGATGCTGAGGGAAGCCTGTGAACTGCAGAATTTAGATAACAATGTCCAATTCACTTGGCTTTTATCAGATGCTATGTAACTATTAGGTATGCCTATTTCATTTTCAACATGCTTGCAGAAGAACTTTAAAGTGCCTTTCTGTTCACAGACTTCAGAGCAAGCAGTAATGATTTTTTTAGCCACCTTTTTCCATGCAGAAGACGACGAGCGATCTTCTACTAAAATCTCGCCAATTTCATCTCTCAAACCTAAATCGCCTAATGTCTGAACATCACAAGCTCCATTTGAACAACTCCGAAGACAGGACAAAATATCATTTTCTGAAGGCGGGCTGGGGTCTGAAAGAATAGTCTGAATTCCACTATCATTATCACAATCCATATCATGGGAAGTAATATCATAGATTTCTTCATTAATTTGATCAACAAAATGCCCAAGGTTTTGCCTACAGATGACAGTTACCCCATTTGGAATGGACAACACAGAGCACGAACACCTTCTGACCCTAAAGATAGGTCCAGAATCACCACCATCTGACACTTCACACATAAAAAGAGAACCAGTAATCTTATCGTGCCAACAGGATCTATATCCTACAGGCCAGATCTGGCTAACATCATGATATGAAGCCCTATCATCAAGCTCTCCAAGTGAAAGAACAAAAAAATCTTCAAACTGCACAGGAAACCCATCCTGAAAATGTAGAAAATAAACAAAAATGAGGCAAGAAGAACTAGCTGAAAGTAATTACATCCAGTTTTTAAAATCAAATTGCTTACATATCATTCCGTAAGCAGAGAAAGAAAAGCTAGTTCAATAACATGTAAGATGTAAACTTACTTTAGACTGCTGAGACCCAGAGTAAGCATTCTCTTCTGTCCCAGTTTCTGTAACTTTTACATTATTCCCAACAGTATTTGAACAGACTTCCATAGTCAGGCCATTTGATGAGAGCTCTTTATGATTATCACTGGTCAAAATTTCCTTATTTTCAGCAAAACCATTAGCAATCGAAATTCTTGATGACTTCCTTTTCCTTGATAGATGAGATCTTCCAGACATTGACTGAGACCCCTCACTTCTTACTTCAGGTTCCAAAGTGTTGAAGTTAGGCTTCAGCCCAAGATAACAAGCAACTTCATACACTGAATCAAATATCTTCCCATCTGGAGCACAGTAAACAGCACACAGTTCACAATTGCCCATTGATCGTCTAAATTCCACACGCCAACCTTCCTCCAGTACACCATGCCTTTCAGAAACAAAATCTCTAAGAGCTTGCAAAAAAATCTCGCTAGGATTCGGAGATGATCGTCTAATAACTGTATTATTACTACTCTTACACCTTCCTAGTGGGAAACCCAAATCTACCTCCTCATATTTTCTATTAGTACTCTGTGAATGTTGCAATATATCTTCAAAACCCAATTTGACAGTGTGTGTCAAAATCCCAGAAGCTTTTTGAAATCCAAAGCCATTTCCCGTGTACAAAAAGTTAGGGAATGTCACTGAAGCACCAAATGGATTGCGACCAAAAGAATTATCACCTGGAGTGTGTTTTCTAAAACCAAAATAAATGTAACCAGTAACTACTTATGACAAGTTGCATTTCAAGGTATTTGCTAAATATATTAACAAACAAGTATGGATGACATAAATGAAAAGAAAATTCAATAAATTATGAAATAAGATAAACTCACTCACAAAGAAACAAAATGGCAGCTAAACCCTACAAGCTATTAAATGCTTTAACAAGCACAAGAATGACCTAAAAGCAGTAAGGAACAAGCTTATGTTCAAATGGATTCCACCAAGCTTGATTCTCAATTTGCTTCAATGGTGAAGTTTGCAAATGACACTGACATAAGACCACAATGATGGACTCTTACGCTAGCTTGGAGAACGGTTTTCAGAGCCCAACAGTAAGAAATATATGTGCAATTACGTATAATGGCTGGAAAGACCGATTTGAGCTAAGAAGTCCGAATCTTGACAGGTTTAGGTTGTTGGAAAACAAGAATTTTTGTTGCATTAATTAATTTATTTATTATAAGTAACAATTCATCATAGAGCACAAAGGAGCGCAACCCATGTACATGGTAAGTATACAAGAGTACAACAACAACTATTGTCTAAATTTACAAAGATCTATCATCTCAAATATATTAGAAAATGTCAGCTATCATGAAGCTGATAACCACTCATTACTCATATAAGGACCTAATTAACATATATTTCACTTCTAAAACCAAGATTTCATAACCTTCAAAAGACCAAGTGTTTCTTTCCTTCCAAATACAAAGTAATAGTGCCCTAAACTCCAATTTGAATGAAATTTTTCACTAATAAGTGTTATTTTCTGAAATTATATCGACATTGGACATTATGAATTCGTTTGATGAATAGTCCATGAGTTACATTAACTAATGTATGTGATTTAGGTGTGTTAATGAGATTAACATATGGAAAATCTAAGTCACAATGCCCTTTTGACTCAAAAACTTTAATTCTTAGGCAGTGATGAAATTGGATATTGCATCTGATTAGACAACATATCAATAATGATGGTCTATCTTGATCAAGGAAATGGGGTAAACCTCTTATTGATATGTTGATGTATTTAAATTACTTTGAACAGGTTTGTTGTGGGTTATTATTCTATAAATTACTGTCACTTGAATAATTAAACTCATGACTGCTAAAAGCATTCACTCTCAATCTTGAGAACATGGTGCATTCAAACATAAAATGTAGGGTGTTTTACGTATATAAAAGTGAAATCATGAATGGTAAAAATCTCAATATATTGGGTAATCACATTCCTCAAGATAAAATCCATAATCTCGACACCAGACAAGATATTTCTCCTTTAGATAGATTTAATGGGAATTAATTATTCAAAGTATCGGGCCTGATCAAACTAATCCAGATATTAAATTAAGAACTCAAGGATTGAAGATATAGTGATAACAAACAAAAGCGACAACAACAAAGCCTTGGTCCTAAATTTTTTCAGGTTGGCTAAAAAAATTGTGGGACTAAGGCTTTTTTTTTGTTGTTTATCATCACAATATCTTCAATCCTTGAGTTCCTAATTTAATATATTGATAATAAAGTGACAATAAATTTTTTTTTCCCATCTCACTATGGATATTTCATGGATGGGTCAAATGCAATTTTAAGTAGTCAAGGGATATCAAAAATAATTAAATGAATCCAACAGTGAAATTATTTTTTAAAGTGGAGAAAAATATAATTAACGATAATGTTGGGCTACTTATGAGATAACATAACTCCAAAACCCACTGGAGCTAAGTTTTATTTTTCCTTTGGTCCCACCTAAGTTATGTACTTAAAACACCCATGGGATGGCCAACCAACACATTGATTGTGATAGGGGGAAAAAGAAGAAATTTTGGTGAGAAAGAACTCCCTAGAGTGTCGGCTAAAGCACATAAAAGACAAAAATCTGCTCACATTTTTCTACATCTCCCTACAAGCATACATGGTTTCTAGGAGTTTCAACAAAGGAAGAGCTCACTCTCATGGCCAAACACAGTTATTGAGGTGATCAAAGTGTTTCAAGATTTTTTACTGGATTTCTTATTTGGAGCATCTAAACTGTGTGACTTTTTATCTAAATTTCAAGATTTGCAAAAAATGTTGATTTGTGCAAGACTAGATATAGATAGTGGTTTTTAGTCCGCAATGCTTGATATGTATGAGATATATATGCCTTTTCAACATACACCACATAAGGCAGGATTTTCTTTCGCATCAACAGTTTATAGGGTTTTGGAATAGTTAGGCCTGGGCTGCACTTTAATTTTCTTTTCTTTTCTTTTTTTGGGGGGTGGGGGGGTGGGGGGGGGAGGAGAGGCAGGAAAATATTAGGGAATATCAGGCTTCTAATGGTGCTAAGAGGAGGATAGTATTTCAAAATGAAATACGGAAAAAAACTTATACATGCTTGTTTTGCGCTTGAATAATAACCTGATTTGCTCTATGCAACGTCCAGAAGTTGGTAATTTTATTCCTAAATAAATAAGAAAGTAACAAGTGGATGATACAATTACAAGTTCTGATATAAGGGGAGCCTACAAAGCTACTTAGAAAAAATAATGCAGCAATTATAAACTATACCTCTGCCAGAACCAAGAACTTCTAAGCTTGCCTAAGAAACTATATGAAAAGCAGTTTCAGATTCCAGAAACTGCAATAGAGCCACACACAAAAAAAAAAAAAAAGGCTAACTATTTCAAGGGGATAAATTACAGTGGTGACATAATAGGTATTTGACTACCTCAAAATCTTGCATAGAACAATAGGTAAAACAGGAAGCCTAAATATAGCCACAAGATAAGCACCATAAAGGCAAATACCATTGCAAGGCCATGGGCCACATTCACATAGACCAAGTTCTAACTCCCGATAAATGGCATTTCTAGGAGTTGGATGCTAGACATGGTATCAAATGCTTGCCAACACAAGTTGTGGTCCACAAATATAAAAGCCCAGGTTTCAAACTAAGACCCCTAAAGCATCATTTTTGGCAATGATGTGTCTACCTCACAAAAATGCTGGCACGAAGCAACACATGGCAGTCATGGGACGCCAAACCTTCATCTTGGCGCCATATATTGGACTACCGTAGACACACATTAGCCACCAGGGACTGTTTGATGCATCAACTGTTAGGAAAACACAGCATTGCACATCTCAATTCATCTAACCCAAACCCCAAGTCCAAGTCAAACTACACCATAATAATAAAGTACCAAACTTTGAAAACTTGATTGCAAACTAACCCACCCTCTAAACCCATTGCCTAACACTAAGTTGTAAACTAGTTAACTACCAATATGAAGCAAAAACTAAAATTTCAGCCTCTAAAACACAAATTTTTACTACTAACCAACAAAAAGTTGCACCAATTTCACTCAATTCAATAACTACTAGAGCAATTCTCAAACTTCAAATGTAACAATTCTAACTTGAATGAATGAACTCGAGCCACCGCACTTACCTCGAACCCAATATCTCCACCGTGGCCTCACCGTCGGCATCAGCGTCGCTCGGCGGCGAAGAGTTGATGTCCAAAATCCGCCTGGACTTAACCCCAAGAGGCCAACGCTTGCTCTTCACACCGCTGCACTCGCACTCCGTACAAATCCACTCGTCGTGGCTCAAAACCTGGCGGCCGGCGCAGCCGATGTGGAAGCCGCGCTCGCAGCCATCGCAGACGACTACTTGGCCTTTAACCTCAGGCCCGCCGCACGCACCACAAGCGCCAGAGGAGCGGCGCGCGTGGTTGATATTGCCGGCGCCGGCGTCGTTCTCTGCACCAGGGAGTTCCGCAGGGCCTCCTAGCGGCGGCGGAGGGTTGTCGTGGAAGTTCCGGACGACTTCGAACGAATCGGGTAGGGTTTCGTGGAGCGAAGGCGAGGGGATCTCATTGAGATCGATTCCGAGGCCGAGACCGATTCCGATACCGGACCGAGTCTCCTCGGCCGAGTGCCTAGACTCGTCCCTAACCCTACTGAGTTCGTCGCTTGAATCGGTGAGTTCCATCATCCGAGTCTCGGCTCCGAGTTCCATGTCGGCGAGTCACGATGTGGCTCTCGTACCATTGCTCGCTTCGGCTTTCAAGATTCAGATATGATCAAATCCAACGGCTCAGATTATTTTAAGAGAGAGTTTCGTTTTTTTTAGTTTTTGGGTTTGGTTTTGGCTTTGGTTTTTTTGGGTTTGGATGGAAAGACGGAAATGGAAGGGTCGGTTTTGAACAGCGTGTGAGGTTTGGGTTTGGGTTTGGTTTTGGTGTGAAGAATGAAAAGAAAGTGGATATGAGGGAAATAGGTGAGACTGTGGCGTGCGAGGTTGGGGTTTTTTTTTTTTTTTTTTTTTTTAATATATTTTGGGTACTCGCTCTGTGGGAGTGACACATGGGCAAAAGTGGAACTGGCTCTAACTTCTAACAGTTTCACACACTCTCTTTTATGTGCTTTTGTCTCCAAGTTGGCAAGTACACACGTGGGAGACTTGGTAGAAAAAAAACAGAGTCCACATGGTTGCCAATGTACATATGTGAATGTCAGTAGGGCTGCTACTTTGGTGGGTTTGAACTTTGAAGGAAAACCATCGTTTGGTTGACCCTGAATTTTCCACCTACCATTAGGTTTCAATTTCAAGGCTAAGTGAGTAAAGTTACATTGAAGATATTAGAGTATTTGTGGTTTATGGGATAGTCTAATAGTAAGGACATGTTTATGGTTCAAACTCAACCTAAAATAGTATTAGGGTATTCATTTGAGATAAACTATAACTCATCCCTTTGTTTCCCTGGTTTACTTACATAGAAGAAAAAATCTTCTACCTTCTAGTTTTTTGAAACTGGAAAAAAAAAAAAAAAACATTGCTAGAGAGATTAAAACCGCCCTATAATTTAATTGTTGCTATAGGGAATGAGAGAATTAAACCCTTGATGTTATAGATACACCAAGATATGTCAATCAATTGAGTTACAAAATTCTTGGCTCAAGTTGCGTAAACTTACATTTGGTTATTATGATCGGCTTGTTGCCTTTTAGTTAAGGATTATGAAGGTCATCCAAGTTATAATTAACTTTGAGCATTACTTTTTTACTATTACCAAATTTGACAACTTTTAATCCCATTTATTCAGACATTTTTATGGTATGGGAAAATTATTAGGTATTTCGGGAGTACACAATAATTTCTCCTATGATACGTGTAAAGCACAATTATTTTCGCATTGTTACATTAACCAAGTATGTGTTGGAGATTCCATTAAAATAAAAAATAAAAAAAAGTATGCATTGGAGATGGTTTGTTTTCATTTATTTAAAAAATAAAATAAATAAAAATAAAATTATACTTTTTATTTTCGGTGAAAAAAAAAACCTTTTAAAGGTTATATATATACTAACTCAAACATAAGATAGCTTCTTTTTTTTTTTTGCTAAAAAAAAAAAATCCTAATATCTGAATTTCACAAATCTAAGCTTAAAGAAAGAAAACTCAATATCTGAATTGTACAGCATCAATCTAGAACCAGTTTAAAAAGGTGGCATGATATCTAGGGAACTATAAGTCGGATTTGCATTGCCATGGTCAAACTAATAAGAGGTAACCATGACAAGTGTCAGAGGTGGAGTTCACGCAAAAAGACTAGACGCTTCTTCTTCTATGCACGGCTAAGAAAAGTGCGATTTCATTGGTGAAAGAGGTAACATAAATAATTGCACGTGCTGACTTTACTGTTAAAAAAAATTTCTTTTTTTGGTTTTTTGGTCATGCTGTAAAATTAATTGTATGAGATGGATTTAATTTATCATGATTATATACAAGCAATCATAACATTCACACTGATTTGGTGTCCAACAGCAGAAAAGTCATACTCAGCAAAAAAAAAAAAAAACAGTGGAAAAGTCATAAAGACTCAGTACCAATCCAAACAGGAAAATTGGGCTTATTTGTGCGTAATGGGTAATCTAGACTCCTCCAAATTTGACAGATCCAATTTTATTAGATTGTGTTCATTTTGCTTTGAATTTGATCCTAGCAAACACAAAACCAACAACTAAACCAGATTATTTCATTATTTAACTGGTAAAGTTTCTGATAGTTAAATAAGAGATATGAATTCAATCATCCCTCGATAGGTTGAAACTATATATATATATATATATATAAGGTTATTTCATTCATAGCAAACACCCGTGTTAGGTTTTGTTTTTTTTTTTTTTTTTTTTTGTTGGCTAAATGAAAAAAGAGTGTGAGCTAATTGATAAAGTTTTTAATGACTAAATAAGAAATCTGGAGTTTAATTCCTGCCTACACCAAAAACTGATTAATATCTTAGTTTGATAATAAAGAGTTATTATCAATAGCGAACACTATAAATTAAAACTATCTCAAAAATAAAAGAAAAAAAAGTATATTCAATATGAACTTATTGGTGGGTTTCAGTTAGCTCAACTGGTAAAGTCTCTGATGGTTAAATAAGAGATCTGGAGTTCAATCTCCGCCTACACCAAAAACTGATTGGTGTCTTGGTCTGATAATAAAGAGTTATTATCAGAAGCGGACGCCATAGGTTAAAACTCTCTCTCAAAAAAAAAAAAAAAAAAAAGAACTTATTGACTCTATTATGTCGAATGGGGTAATCTTAGTGGTAGGTCTATATGAGTTGTAAATAAGGTCCTTTTACATCACGCTGTGCGAACACAGGGCTTCGTATATAATGCAACATGGAATCATGGGCCATGTCTACTAAAAATCCAAAAGAAAGCTTAGAAGGGTTTCTTAACTCTACACAGGTTAGGCCTTGTCCAAAAAGATTTCAGTCTTTTCCTATGAAATTCTGGGCCCAAAAAGATATCAAATCTAGATGTTCCAAGCTATTTCTAATCTATTGTCAAAAAATTCTAGCTGTTCTAACCAATTTCTCATTATTTCATGCGAGTCAACATCATTCTTACGGAAAGAAAATATATAAAGATCAATCCTCGATGATAGAATCAAACAATAAAAAAACAGAATTCCGTATTTGTCTCTTATATGATTTTATGCAAAAATTTAAATTAATAGTGTATGAACATGTTCCTAGATAAACATAAAATCTTAATTGCTGCAGATTTTAATCACGTTACAGCGTATGCTCAGAGGCTAATTCTAATTAAAGATATGTTCATATGAATACAGCAACACATGATCATAGCATTTAACATGAGATGCACAGATTTAAAATTATCATAACAAAAACATTAAAAATAACATGAAAGATCTATCCCAATGAATGTTTCTTATCTTGTTTTGTTTTGTTTTGTTTTTTTTAATTGTATATCAAAGCATAGTGAAAACCTAATCAAAATGTTATAAAAACAAAAGGGATCACCAAATAATAAAAGATTACCTAAATGTTTCGAACGGCTGATCTCCACAGGGTGTAGCGATTCTTCGTGCTCCTTTATTAATCTTGGATTGTTTCCTTTAGGTCTCCACCTTGCTAAATGGGTTCTCCAAAAAAATTGATGCTTGTTGTTGATGAAAGCAGTTTCCTATAAACTATGTAAACTGGTGTGCATAGGGGAATCCTAGGGGAACTATAGTGATTTGTGTATATTGTGAGAAGGTGTGTGAGTGGTGAAAATATGCCCAAAAGAATACAAATTCGTGGGTTTTACTGGGTTTGGTAAACTAGCTTTAAAGGTTTCCTAAGATTATCTCAAGTGATAATCTGGACCCCTTGGGTCACCACTCACCTGTAGACCTTGAGAGCTGAGACTCCTATTTTATATATAATAGATAGAAGTGTTTTAGTCTTAAAAAAACAAAAAACAAAACAAAACAAAACAAAAAAAAAAGAAAAAGAAAAAAAAAATCTCTGAAAAATATATGAATCAACAATTGACGAATTTTATTTATTTATTTTTTTTTTTATGAATAACAATTGAGGAATTCTTATCACAATAAGTGTTTGAGTCCATATGAGATTAGTTTCTTGAAAGATGGACTCCCAATAGACTTGGGCCCTTTCTTGATTGTATTTGTCCACTATTACAACTCTAATTAATTAATCAAGATAAATACATTTTATCAAAGATAAATATAATTAATTATCTTAAAGTAATTAGAAAGATAACATTAACCACATTGAACTGTTTAGTGCTTGCATGTATACTATAATTAGAATCATCAACCAATAGGATATCATCTTTCAACTCAAAATTAATTCATCTTGTTAGCCTGTTAGGACCAATCAAAATATTTGGTTAGTTTGCACTTTACATTTGCCCAAATAAAAATAATAACCCAATCACTTCAATCAATGGTATTAGAACCACCATGAAACAGGCCTACACCAAAACCAAGACTCAGTGTGTTCGATAATTCACTTGCCTTTTACCCTGTTGATTGTCACCACTAGTAAATGTGACGAATCAAATGGCAATGTCTTCTACTCGTGCTTGGCTGCCAATGCTTTAGTTCTTCGTCACCTCCTCCAATGTTGAACCGTTATGAACCCACAAGGGAGTGGAAGGCTCTGGTGATGTTTGAACCACTAATCACCAGAGCCAAACTTGGTTGTTCCCATTGCAATGGACTAAAGCCAAAACCTAGGTTGTGCAATCCATGACTTGGTTGAATATTTGTGTGTGTGTGTGTATATATATATATATATATTAAACAATAATAATTTGATATGGGAATTTATTATGCTCTCAACATTAAAGATAATTTGAAAATGTTTATACTGGGAAACATTAGGATGCACTAATGCATTGGATGCCTCAACATGTTTTTTTTTTTTTTTTGAGGAAGAACGTAACTCATTCTATTTAAGGAAAATCAGCTATGTCAGCCAATACAACTAGAAATAAAAGTGGTGGAACATCCTCTATCCACTCTACAAAGTCCGAAACACAAATATCTTGACGAGCTAACTTATGAGCAACAATATTACCCTCTCTCTTTACATGAGAGTAGTGTAATTCATTAAAAAAATTAACCTTATGTCTAATCTCATCCAACACTAAGCCCACGACTGAAAGGAACTCCGTACCTTCCCGCAAAGCCTTCACCAACACAAGCGAGTCAGTCTCAAGGATTGCACTTTGAAGACCTAGGTCAAAAGCGAACTCCAAAGCGGTTGCAATAGCCATTGCCTCAATTTCCAGAGGGCTGTAAGACTGGGGAACCAGCTTTGACAGTGAGCCTAAAACCAAGCCTTCACTATTCCGAATGACCACCCCAATCCCTGCTCTCTTTTCCTTCGTGAACCTGGCCCCATCGCAATTAATCTTCACCAAACCATGCTCAGGTGGTTTCCATTTTTGCGCTGTGGGAGATACAGTCCGATTTGAAGGAGGGTGCGCATTAACTGTAACGAATTCTTGCAGACGTTCCTTTGCGAGTTGGGTGATTTGATGCGGACTACAACTGAGTTTATTAAGTCTGACCTGGTTCCGTTGAGTCCAGATGGACCACGCCATGACCGAAAAGAGCTCCACGTGGTGCTAGTTTTTGATCAGCCATGACAGCAGCTCTTTAAAGGTGAAGAAGGTGAGTGAATTACGGCAACTCCATAAGGTTAAGTCCTCCCAAACTACGTCCAGTTCACCACACGACCACAAGGCATGGAGGGCAAATTCATGAGCACAAGAACAGCGATCACAGAGAGGATTTTCAATAACGGTTCGACGCACCAAATTTTCCTTGGTGGGCAGAGAGTTTCGGCTAGCCCTCCAAATAAATTTGTTTACTTTGTTTGGTACCTGCAATGACCAAATACCACGCCATAACTCCCTATCTTCCTCTGACCAGTCTGCACTACGAGAATCTTCCTTCTCTGACTTCAAGAACCGATAACCCGATTTGCTGGTATATGTCCCTGTTTGAGTGAAAGGCCAAAAGAGTTTGTCTTCCGCCCTTTGTTGTGGCAACGGCATGGACTTGATCAATTCAACCTCTTCAGGAATGAATATGCCCTCAATGACTGAATGGTTCCAGTAGTGTGTCGCTTCATCTATCAATATCTCCACCCTTGCATTTGCCATGGTATCAATGATAGGAGAAATAACCTTGGTTGGGTGTTTTCGTGGTAGCCATGTACTCTGCCAAATGTGCACAGACCTCCCATTTCCCACCCTCCACCTACAACCTCTAAGTAGTCTCTCCCATGTAAAATACTCCTGCATGCGTAGGACCCAATGGATGACTCCTTAGCCTCCATTATAGAGCAATTTGGGAAGAACCGGGCTTTAAAAAATTTATAGAATAGTGAGTCTGAATTTTGCAAGGGCCTCCAAGCATGTTTTGCCAACAAGGAGTCATTGAACATTGCTAGGTCTCTAAAACCCATACCCCCCCTCCATCTTTGATTTTGTCAAATCCTCCCATTTCAACCAATGAATTTTTCTTTTATCTCCTCTCTGACTCCACCAAAATTTTTTTACCATTGATTTGATCTCATGGCAAAATCCCACCGGAATTTTAAAGCACCCCATGTTGGAATTGCCTGAATGACTGCTTTTATCAAGATCTCCTACCCCGCCTAAGATAAAAGCTTCCCTTCCCAACCTTGTAATTTTCTCCAAACTTTTTCCTTGATGAAATTGAAGATCTCTTTCTTCTTCCTCCCCACTAGAGATGGCAACCCAAGGTATTTGTCATACTGTACAATCTCTTGTAAGCCCAAGGCCTCCTTGATCTCAACTTTAGTGGCTTCCGGAGTGGATTGACTAAAGAAAATAGCAGTTTTGTTTTTGTTCACCTTTTGGCCTGACCCCTCCTCATAAATCTCCAGAATCTTCAAAAATTTTTTACACTCCTCAATGGTTGCCCTACAAAAAAGAAGACTATCGTCTGCAAACAATAAGTGTGTTAGTTGGGGGCCGTTCCGGCTAGTGGATAGCCCTTTTAACTCCCCCTTTCTTACAGAATGTTGTATGAGTCCATGTAAGCCTTTCGTGCACAACAAGAAGAGAAAGGGAGACAGTGGATCCCCTTGTCTAATCCCTCTGGTAGGTTGGATGAGGCCTTGTGGTTCACCATTGACAAGGATAGAATATGTCACTGTTTTTATGCACACCATAATCAAACCAATCCACCTCTCACTGAAACCCATTTTTCTCATGACATTCTCCAAGTACACCCACTCCACACGGTCATAGGCTTTGCTCATATCTAGCTTAACGGTCATGTAGCTTGTTTTCCCTATTCTCATATTATTCATATAGTGAAGTGACTCATAAGCAACAAGGATATTATCCGATATCAGCCTATTTTTCGTAAAGGCTGATTGATGTTCAGATATAATACTTGGTAAAATTTTCTTTAATCTATTGGCCAACACTTTAGAGAAAATTTTATACAAGACATTACATAAACTGATAGGGCGGTAATCACTCACACTAACAGGATTTTTAATTTTTGGGATAAGGGTGATAAAAGTATGGTTTAACAAATGTGGGATGGTACCTGAATTGAGCCAAGATAGAACTGAATTTGTGACATCGACATCTACCAACCCCCAAAAATGCTGGAAGAACAAAGGTGGCATGCCATCAGGACCGAGGGCTTTGAGAGGTGCTATCTGTTTCAAAGCTTCTTTAACTTCCAAAGCTATAAAGGTATCAGTTAGGGCTGAGTTCATTTCTTCAGTAATCATCAAGGGAATGTGCTCTAATTGAGGCCATTGGGAATTCGGCCTTGAGGTAGAGAAGAGCTCCCTGTAATAGTTTACCAACACCAGATTTTATCTCCTCTGATTCCACTCTCCATGTGTTGTTCTCATCCATAATTTCCCGGATTTTGTTTTTCCTATGTCTCTTTGTAGTTCGACAATGGAAGAACTTGGTATTGTTATCCCCATTTTTTAACCAAAGAGTACGTGATCTTTGGCTCCACATTCTCGCCTCTCTATCTAGCAGAATATTGATTTCCTCCTTTAATTCCCTAAACCGACCATTTTGCCCACTTACAATAGCTGCAGATTTAGCCTTCACCAAGAGAGCTTTTTTCTTCATTAATTCCTTCCTCACATTGCCAAAAATGTTGTGGTTCCACCATGCTAGGTCCCTACCACAAATTTCCACCCTTTTAAGAATATCACTATCACGGAACCCCACTGAATAGGAAGACCAAGATGCTTCCACCAATTCTGCACAGCGTTCATCAGAAAGCCACATTTCCTCAAACCTGAAAATTCTTTTTTTGGGGGGAGGATCCAAACCCAACAGGTTGATCAAAAGTGGACAATGATCAGAGGAGGCACTTTGAAGGTGTTGAACAATTGAACCCGGGAATTTCAGAAACTAAGCGTCATTAGCCAAACCTCGATCAAGTCGTTCCCAAATTGAATGTCCATCCTCAAAATGTTTACTCCATGTGAACCGGTTTCCCACAAAACCAAGATCTAAGAACCCACATTCGTCAATAACATCTCTAAAGAGTTGCATCTGCCTATGTTGTTTGATAGCCCCGCCTAGTTTCTCCTCTTGCCGAGTGAGTTCATTGAAATCACCAGCACATAACCACGAGGTTTGTGGATGGTGGTTTAAAGTTCGCAAACTGTCCCAAGCTTCAATTCTTTTCGATGTATCTGGTTCCCCATAAAAACCAGTGAACCTCCACTCATGTTCAGAACCCTTATCAATCCAAGTGTCAATGTAGTATTATGATGAATCAATCACCTCCAAGTTCACTGTTGATTTCCAAAACAGAACAAGACCACCTCCAAGGCCTTTCTTCGGTACTACCAATTTGTGTTCATAGTCAATGCTTCGTTGAACTATATCTAGCCTTGCTTCGTCCACCAGTGTTTCGGCTAAAAACACGATAGAGAGGTCTTTTGCCCGGATCATATCCCTAAGCTCCTTCCCTGTTCGCAGGTTCCCAAGCCCACGACAGTTCCAAACTAGGCAATTCATTGTGACTGGCGGGGCTGAGCATCAGCCTCCACCAATATCATTTTTTGGTCTACTGCTCCCTTTGAAACCTGTTGACGTTTGTTTGGTAAAGCAGAATAGCTATCATCTTGGATGGGTGTTCTTTTTCCTGGGGTTAGGGACGTATGGGTAGGGTTAGCTGGGGTTTGATGGTTTGGTCTCACAAGTCTAGTCCATTTCGGTTTAGGTGGCTGTGAAGAGGCATTAGGGTTTTTAGGTTTAGCACGTGGTATTAAAGAGTCACGTGATGGGGTTATATTTGGGTTTGGGTCTGGATTAGAGGGTTTTGGGATATTGCCATTTTGGTTAAGGTCATTTGAATGAGGGGCATGGGTTTGTTGGGTATCATTAAAGGGGTTAATTAAAGGTTGTGGAATGTTTCCATTTTGGTTAAGGTTAAAAGAGTGATGGGCACGTGTTTCATGGGAGTCAATTATAGGAGTGAGTAAAGGCCTTGAATCCGAGGTTGAATGTGGTATTAAGTCTCCTTTTTGGTTCGGGTGAGCTGGATTGGTATTTATGGTTTGGGTGGAAATAATGGTTGACAAAAGTGAGGAATTTGTATTTAAGGGCTGTTGGACGTTACCTGAATGGCTGGGAGATTGTTGATAATTATTGGCATTAAAGGCTGTGTTTGAAACAGTAACTTTCCCTTCAAAGCTTCGTGTGACAGGGAGAGATGTGCAGCTGGCAGATGGTTGGCTGTGGTCCGTTATAATATGTTGTTTATTGCTTTGAATGCTTTCAGTTACTATCTCCGGTGACATTGAATCTGTCCATTCCGCCTCGTCTATGCTGCTTCTCACCTGCTCCGGAGAAGTTGAACAGCCCATTTTCTACTCTTTCAAATCAGCCGTTGACGGTGGAGCTGACTATGGAGTTGCGGATTGCCTAGACTTGTAAAAGCCTAGGACCGATACAACTTGCTTTCTTGATGGGAAAAAAGGTGCTGCTCTAAGAGTTGGACCAAACTGCCTCTGATCTGGTGTAAGAGTACCTTCACTGTTCAACCACTTCTCGCAATCCTTATCGTCATGATCGAAACAGCCGCACCAATAACAAATGTTCGGCAACCTTTCGTATTTGAAGCTAACCCACACTTCCTTATCTCTTCCTATAGAAACCAATCGCCCTCTGCACAAAGGAATAGTGACGTCCAAAGACACTCTAATACGAACAAAATTGCCCCCCTTAGTTTCCTGTTGATTGGTAGAAGGTAACACCGTTCCTAAGACTTCACAAATTTTCGTTGCAGCCCTCGCATTCATAAACTTTATTGGGAGGCCATGAACTTGCACCCAAAAAGTAGTCCTCTTGAATTGAAGCTCCTCCACTAAATTGTTCTTATCGTACCTCTCTAGAACCATTAAGTGTTTGTCGAAACTCCACGGTTCACTCTGAATCACTTTCTCAACCTCTTCTATGTTATCAAAAACAAACAAAACCATATGGTTACCCAAGTTACGGACTTGAAAACCATTCCTTGAGCGCCATAGTGGTGTAAAGGTTTTTGCTATGGCATCCACGTTGATCGCCCTCCTAGTTAAAAACTTTGCAGCCAAGAAGAACTCTTGGGAGCTCAGTTCATCCTCAAGACAGCATCCTGGTCCCTCCCTATCTGAAAGGGACAGACGATTCCAGTTGGAAGTTAACTCCTCCATGGTAGTTGGAGAGAGAAAGAAAATAGAGATATAGGAACACACAAAAAACACACAAAAAAGACTGTTTCCCACAAATCCCACAAGAAGAGGAACCCCACAAGCTTTGAACTAACATTGTTAATTCAAAGAAAGACTAAAACACTTCCGTAAAGGAAAGTGACCCCCTATTCTATTGTCTAAGAGAGGAAGCTAAAGAGAGCTTTCTTTGAGAGACAGAGAAACTTATTTTAAAATACCATATTCTTAATTATAACTTTAAGTTTTTTCCAAAATGCTGCCTCAACATGTTCAGTGCACTAATGCACTGACACAAGCTGTGTTAGTTTATACTAACCTTGGTAAATTGGCTACATAAATTATTTAATTAAGGAATTTAGGAACTATTCTCTCCAAAAAAAGAAAAAAAAAAAAGGAGGAATCTAGGAACTAACACTGATCTTACTTGAATTTTGTCTTATATCAATAATAATGTAAGTACAGATAATATCAACAATTATGTAATGAATCCCATCCGCACATTTAAAATTCACATGATAAAACTTAAAAAGAATTCTAGTTTCTAGTTTCTACCAAAAGAAATTACTCCAAAAAATGAAAAGAATCTTCATACACACAAACTCAAAACAAAAAGCAGCTTATGTCACCTCCACAATAATGGGAAGGTATGGCCATATGGGCGCACCGACAATAGCGATTTGGAACCCCATGTGGTGGTGCTGTTACAACATTCTTGTGTGTAAAAAGGGGGCCCAAATTTCCTGATTTAAAAAAAAAAAAAGTTAAAGAAGGGCAAAGCAAGCCTTCTATTTCTATTCCACCTTTATTAGCTACAATTCTACCATCTAATCACTCATAAATTTTAGCAAGTTTAAAAAAAAGAAACCCAATTACAGACAAACATCACATTGCCAACCTGTAATTAGACCTTTGACCTTTTGATTAACCAACCTTAGATTCACAATTAGAGAGGAATCCAACGGCTGTGATCAATCACATGGTCGAACTAATCAACCATTGGCGTTTACATAATAACAAATCCCTTTCCCCCCCAACTCAATTAATTGAGTAATCCTTTTCCAATCATAAGCCATCATTACAGAAATTTCATTTTCTTGTGTTGGAGCGTCAGTTCAAAACCCCAAACCTTTTTCTTCTCTTTATTAAAATTAACAAATCTAACGTTATTAAGCAAAGTAAGTAGTAGAAACAAAGATTATAAAAAAAAAAAGTAGTAGAAACAAACAATCAGATCCCACCGATTAATTATTATAAAAGAAAAATAATTTTTACAAATATAACCATCGAATTTTAATTTAAGTATCAAATTGGTCATTAAATTTTTTTTTTTTTTTTTGGTTGAGAAAGTCATTAAATTTTCAATATAGGAATAATTAACCATGCATTCAGGTCTGTAACAAATTTTATTAGTAGTATTTTGTAATTAAAAACTAATGCATTTAATCACATAATGTTTTGGTCACATTATCAATATAAATTTAGTAATGTTACAGCACCATTGCGCACATTTGGTGCGGTGGTCACTCTTTGTAGGGTGTAGAGGATAAGAGCCGAGGTTCAAGTTTTCAGAAGAGAGTTTCACACATATACACTTAAACTATGATAGAGTAGAATTTCTATCATAATTATGTGACTAACTTCTTATTGGTTTTCATCTAGATTCACTGTTAACATTTTTATTTTTTATTATTAATAACCACTCTTTAGTTTGTAAAATTTTTTATAAAAAAATTTGTGTCTATAGTATTACTCATATAAATTTTCAAAATTTAAATTTAAAAGTAAAAGAACAAAGAGTAATGCTATAGACACAAACTATTTTACAATATTTTTACAAACTATTAATGTGACAAATTCTTACTAGTTCTAATCTGGGTCCACCGCTAACATCACATTTTTATTTACCACTAATTATTAGAAAATGCTAAAACCACATCAGTAGTTTATAAAAATATTATAAAATAATTTGTGTTTATAACATTACTTAAGAACCAAATTGTCATTCACATTAAATCCATAGAATAAGATTCATAAAGGCCGAAAAAAAGTATGATATTAGGAATACTACAAATTTTTGTTTATGGGTCTGCAAACTGGCATCAAATTTTAACAACATCATAAAAAAAATATATTAATTACATTTATTATCACTTAAATTTGTTAAATTACCTGTTTCAAAAAAGAAAAAAAAAAAAAACAAACAAACTAGTATGACCAAGGTCAAAAGCCGTAGTGGTGTTAGTTTTAGGTAAATTGATGAAAAACCAGGGGCGTTTCCAAAGCCAAAACCGCCAAAAAAAAAAAAAAAAAAATGCTACTAAGTGGCATTTTAGATAATACGTTAAAAAACCACAGGCATTTACGAACCCAAAAATCCCCAACAATAAATATATATTAAATATTAAATAGAATCGCCAGGCAATCACATGCAAAAAAAAAAAAATTCCTGTGCCTGCCGGTCTAGTCGGAGTTTTTACCATAAGCGGCATCGTCTCATTTCATTTGACTGCAATTTTTTTTTCTCCCTCACTCGCCGGTTACATTACATTTCACAATTTTTTACATCTCTCTCTCTTATAAGTCCGCCACATTTTTCACACAGAGAGAGAGAGAGAGAGAGTGAGAGAGTGGACTCAGAGTCACGCTGTTTTCTCTTAACCACTATTTCGCCGATTACTCTCTTCGCATTTCTCTGGTACTCTCTCTCTCTTTCTCTTTCTCTATCCATTTTGATAATGGTGAAGAATTGGATTGAAATGCGTGGTTTTCCGAACAAAGATTTTGCGATCCTGATGCTTGAGATCTTGTTGTTTGCTCGGTTTTTTTAAAAAAATTTTTTTTTTAAGCGCGCTAGATCTTCGTCTGTTTTTAGTTTTTTTGTTGAATCCGTTTGTGTATCTGAGGGTTTTTTAGTTAGATGCTAGTAAATGTGATTTCTATGTTTTGTAATTCACACAATTTGCTTGTTTTACTTGTAATTTGAATTTGAATTTTACTGTTTTTGACTGGATTGGGGATTTGTTTTGTACTGAGATTTCTAATTAGTCAATTTAGGGATTTGCAAATGCTTGTGCACTAGTTTGTTTTATTTTTATTTTTATTTATTACTAATATATATTTCATTTCAGATTTTTCACTATGAGAGTGATAAGATCAAGCATTATGTTATGTTCTAGTTGACACTTATTTAGATTAGTCTTTTGAATAAGATGAAAGATAAATTTGATTAGGCAGGAGATTCTGAACTCTGCGTGTCAGTGTTTAGTGTAATACATTTTTCTCACGGTTTGGGAAAAAGGAGGAGGGTTGTGGTGTCTAATAATATAGCCTTTGATGAATACATGTGGTTGGCCCTGATTAGTCTATTGAGGATCCATGGTTGAATCCAAAATTTTGGGAGCTTTCAAATTGTTTGGTAAGTGATTGTCGATCTCTTATTATGTGATTAAGAGTTGATGGGTAATGTGGTGGAATTTGAAAGGAGTGATTTAGCGTTAAAGATACCGGGTTTGAAGTTCCATTGAAAATACTAATGCTAGGTTTTTCAAATCTTTAAAAGAATTGGAGTCAATTGGGCCTTGAAAAATGTGAAATCTGATCATAGAGAGAGACTGAAAGTTATAAATGAAGCCAAATGGTAAGCTTTTATGATGTAGCTATATGGAAACTAGAACTTTGAAGATTGGATTCACCGAGGGGAAATATTTTAAGAGCACTAGTAAATGGCTTGCATTTAAAGGAGAAAGGGTAGGTTTGAAAATCGCTAAGTTATGAATGCATATGGTGCTTGATGAGATCCATGATGTGATATTTGTTTAATGTGTATAGCCAAAAGATGATGTTGTGGGGCTTGTGGCATTGATAAAGTCAGGAGAGGCTTTTGTTAATACTTGTGTTTAATTTGAGTTGCAAATATGGTCCAAAAAATATGGCATTGATAAAGTCAGGAGAGGTTATCTGTTGACTGGGTGTTTTTGTCTACAATTTTTTTAGATCCTTATATGGGAAGCACCATGAGGTGCACATATAGACTGACATGTCAGATGCTTCAACAATTATCAAGGCATTTAAATACTATTTTCACATGTGATTGTTGGAAATGGTGATGGGAGTACATGGATTATAAAACTTAAGTTGGTTTATCTGCTAGGGTAGGAAACGAGGGTGAACGTGTGAGTCTTCTTATATTGATTGGAATCTGGTTTTTATTTGCATTCACTTGCCTTTCTGTTCATGCTAAAATTTTATTTGAGCATATCAACAGCAATCTGCATCGTATTTGTTCTATAGCATTGTTTATGATGAAAAATTGAAAATGATTTCTGTTCTGTTCAGACTTCTATGCAGGAAGTGATGTCAGAGAATGCTCTTCGAGATCTGAATACAATACCCGGATCTGAGAAGAAGAATGAAAGCTCCAGCAAAGGGAGTTTTACAAAGCCTTATATTGGGACTGCAACTGAAAATCTTGAAGAATTCCAGAAGAAAAACTCTGTCTCCTTGGTTTCACCTCCCATGAATGGCAATGAGACTGCTAATACTGTATTAGAAACTGGAATTCCAGAAGTAGAATACATTGAATCTGAGAACTTGAATGATCTAGAAGACGTTGATACAAGTCTTAAGGTTGGTTTTGACTTTTAACCTCAGATGATTATGCGTGGATATTCTGATATATGGAGTTTAACTTTTTGTGTGATGTCTGTATTGTTTTGTTTAATATTTCAGACACTCTTAGCTGGACTGGAGTCTAAAGATTGGGTTTTGGTGTGTGAAGCACTCAATAATGTACGCCGAATATCAATATTTCACAAGGATGCAATGCTCGATATACTGTAAGTTGCAAAATTTTACTGGATGATCTAATTGAATTGTTTAACAGAGATGTTTGGTTAAATGTTTCTATAAATATAATTTATTTTGGGCAATTTTATTCATGTTGACCATGTACTGGTGAACAGGGGAGATGTGATTTTGCTGGTGGTGAAGTCCCTGAAGAATCCGAGAAGTGCTGTTTGCAAAACTGCAATCATGACATCTGCAGACATTTTCAATGCATATAATGATCATATAATTGATTCATTGGACCCTATGGTAACTCGTGTTTTTTATACTTTATTGCCATTTTAGGTTACCTAGCTTTTTAGTGAAAGACTACTGCCATTGACATGTGAATTTATTTGTTTTTTCAATGTGATCAAATGTGATGGGTGCAGCTATTACAGCTTCTTCTCAAGTCTTCACAAGACAAACGTTTTGTATGTGAGGCAGCTGAAAGGGCTTTAGTAGCAATGACGAAATGGGTTTCCCCTGTTCTTTTGTTACCTAAACTGCAACCATATCTTAAGCACAAGAATCCTCGAATTCGAGCAAAGACATCAACGTGCTTCTGTCGAAGTGTTCCCCAACTGGTAAGAAAAAGACAATAGATATGCTCGTTTGCTGATTTGTGTGTTTAATAAAATTTCATATCTGCATCCAATTTTTTTGTGTACTTGATAACAATTCATTTTATTTTAGATATCTCTTTTATATCATTTACTTTGTTTCATATCTTTCAATGTTATTACTCTTTTTTAAGAAAGGAAAAAGGCAATGCTAAATGGGATTAATCAAAACAATGTAAAGAACTTTCACTTATTGGTATGGTTAAGACCCCATATATTGCTTCTCTCTCTCTCTCCCTTACATCTGATTGAACTTTAGATGATCCAATTCTATTGTTATATACTTAAATGTGGTTAATCCAAATAGTTAAATGCTTTTTGTGATTTCAGTGTTAATAATTTGTATGTATATATCCTATTAAAGATTATTTGAGCACTCTGTGTGGATGTATAGATATTGCTACATAGTTTGCATTGGCTGCTGGTGCTGTTTGTTTCCTGCTCTGCTGTCAACGTAATTACCTATGTGCATCCTGGCATTATTGGTCTAGGCACCCTTTCCTTGTGTTACATATGTGACAAATGTTTTGTGCACCTACGTATTGTTGGTGTCACTTTTCTGCTATATTGACTCTGTAATCTTTTCATTGACCAAAAAAGTTTTAAGGGTTCCTTTGGAGTTTGGATATGCCAATCCATACACCCACTTTAATTAGAACCTCATGCTTTATTTCCATCTATTTTTTTGTGTGTTTGTGTTCAGGAACAGTATCATTGTACACAGCAGAACTGTATTCTGATGCCCCCCCCCCCCCCCCCCCCCTTTTTTTTTCCTTTCTTTTTAGTGTATTTGCCCCATTTCTTCCTATCAATTATTTTTTTTCTGAGCTAGGGAAAAAGGAAAATTAAAATTTCACATTCATCTAATTGGTTTTTATACTGCTATAATATTCTTTTGATCATTCTTTTTGGGGAGAGGTCCCTGGATCTACTGAACGTTTTGTTATTGTTTTCGAATGTTTTTGTTTTTCACAGCGTGTAAACCTATAGTTAAGTGGTTGTTGCTTATATCTGTAATATTTGGTGAGGCTGATAAAAAAATTAGGAGGAAAGAATTTTAGAAAGTACTGTGTAAAAGAAAGTAGCTGTAACTTCAAATATATATTTATATTGACCGCATGGTGTACCTTGGTTTTCAGGGATGGGTAAGCTGTTCCACATTAGGTTTTGAGGAGTTCTTATCTCTAGTTAGTCCTTTTTATAGAGAAAAAAAACTTCTAAAGAATTAGTTGCAATATTAGCCATCAATAGACATGGTATCTTACTGTGATTAGACACCTACTTTATATTTTCCTTTATTTCCTTAATATCCTCATGTTGTTTATGTCAACAGGGTGTTGATGGAATTAAAGCATATGGTATTGACAAATTGATCCAAATAGCTGCATCCCAGCTGAGTGACCAACTTCCAGAGTCCAGGGAGGCTGCTCGAATCCTTCTTCTGGAGCTACAGACTGTATATGAGAAATTTCATGACCTCACGCCCACTGTGTTAGAGCATCCGGATATGGGCTCTTGGGAGAACTTTTGTCAATCAAAACTCTCTCCTCTAAGTGCACAAGCTGTCCTTCGTGTGACCAATATTGCTCGGGAGGGTCTTGTTTTGGGTTCCTGACACAAGCTACATAGAGAACATATAAGCTTTAGGGAGCACTGTCCCCATTTACCAACATATATGAGCTTTAGCAAGCCTAGTCTACAATTACATTTTTCCTTGCTTTTGGTTTGCTTCATAGTCCTCTTTTGTAAATACTACGAAACATTGAGATGTTTGGAATTGCGGTTGAAGCTTGTAGTCAAGCAGGAAAATTTTTATGGTATTTCCCGAGTATTGTTTACTGCTAGTCACCATTTTCTTGAGATTTGTGCTACGTTTTAGGAGTTACATTGCCTTCTAATAAAATTCAATTTAAGGAACCTAATTAAAAGCTTGCTTTTCTTCTGATTGTAATCTTAAGAAGGTGAGGGTTTTCTATTTTCTACTCTTCTTTTTCCTGGTTATTGTAGTTATGTGTGTTGCAACGTTGGTGTTGCGGAGACTAGATGTAGATTATGCCTTATCAGGTATTTGAAAGTCACTGTCTTTGCAGGATCAAACACTAGGGGTTGTTTGATTGCCCCACAAATTGATGGCTTCTTTACATTTTATATAGTTCTTAAGAAGCTAACATTGTGAATGAGGTAATTCAATAATCACAAATATCTAGTTCGATCGTTGGAATGTTCTCTTCCCTCTCCCATTGGACCAAAAGCTGGATAAAATTATTTAATTGATGCATGAATTTTTTTATAAATATCTTTTTAAGGAAATGACTTATTCACGGAAGCAATGGTTGTATTTGTTTAGGTCTAGTTTAAGATTATGGACTTGTCATTTGTGCATTAAAGGTTTGATTAAATGTAAATGGGCCTACCAAATTCATGGAACAACCAAACAGGACTTAGTGATTTGTTGATAAGAATGGGCTTTTTACATTTAGATGATCGGCAACAGCTGGAAGGAAAATGGAAAATCCTTTAAAATATAAGAAAAACGTATCAGTCTCATTCTATAAAGTCTAATCTCTATGCTGATAAGGTGCTGCGATCTGTGGACGTAGGAGTTTTTTTCTTAAAATAATGATGTTCAGGGAAAAAAAACTATTTCCAAACAATGCCTTCTCATTTTGTTTTCCAAAATCCTTCAAATAAGTCTAGGGGTAAATGACTAAATGGAGCTCCATGTGAGTGATTGTTTTAAAAAATCTGTGAATTTTCTGGTGTCTGTGGTGTAGACTGTAGACTGTAGTAGAACTCGATACACTTTATGTCACGTAGATACCACATTGGCAATAAAAGAGTAATAAATATCAACTGAGACAAACAAAGGTTACTAAAGCAATTATGCTATCCCTAACTACTGGGTATGAAAATGTGTAAAAATTTGATATGTTGTTTAGAGTTAGATATTTAGGTTCATATTTTTCATATGTTATCCAACATGTTAAATTTACACACACACATATATTGAATGTGTTTGGTTTTAGTGAGGTAAACTTTTAGGCATTATTTTAGTTTGTCAAAATATTGTCTTAAGAATGGATATCTATAAGAGATTTATAACTCAACTAGTACTTTTTGATGTTTCCAACAGAAATATCCAAGACTTAAATATCTTCTCCCATTTTGTTATAACTATTGAATTATCAAAAATTAAATAAAAAAAGTGGATATGTAAAAAAAATATATGAAAAAGACATTTGCCTCTGCTATACAACCAAACAAAAAGGGATGTTAAATTTGAAGATTTATCAAGTCCATCTGCAAACCCTTAAAAGAGCTATATCATTTGGCCATTACAATTAGTATTTTGTAATGTGCTTCTTCCAGAGACTTTCTAAATTTAAATAGTTTATTAACCGTTAAGTCTATTCGGGTTATCAATTTTTTTTTTTATCTTTTTAGTTTATTTGTTTATACAGAACCTTTTAAGATCTCAAATTTCTAAGTACAATTCTACTTTAATAATCTTTCAATAAATAAACTAATAGTAAAATGTTGCATCCAAATACATACGGAGGCAGGACTTATTTTTACCGACTAAATACCTTTAGTTGTCTTAATAACTATCTTTAAGTGCCATGTTGACTAGACGAAAATGATGTAAAATCATTCTATTGGAGACTTATCGTGATTGGGTGCATAATTCCTCAAACAAACAAGGTCACTTTAATAGTACATTTTATAAAGTGTTTCTTGTAGGGTGGTTACAGAATCATTAACTAAGGGGATTTTGCACTTTAGAGAATTTTCAGTAGTCTCTTTAAAATTTTACCAAATTTGAAGGAGAATTTTTTTTTTCTCATTCTACTGAACCACTTTTTTAACACACCTTCCAACAATCTCTCTATTCTCTATTTTATATATTTTTTATCCATAACTTTAAGAGAGAGAGAGAGAGAGAAATAAAATAATTGATTAAAGTGTTTGACTGATTTGCAATAACTCTCCATACCAAGAGAGTCACTGTAAATCTCTAAATTCTAAAAATCTTTCTCCACAATAGAAAAGATGTTGGAGCCCCATTTTGTGGTTTCACTCTCCAAGTTAGCTCAAAAATTGGTTTGAAGAGCTTGTTAGAGTCTTAGAGATGCTCTTCATAATTGTAATTTACCTCAATAGCTAAATTTAGTTGACATCTATCTTACTTTGTAACCATTTTTCTTCCATTTCATTACTTGTCATTTTCTTTGCAATGCACTAGATTAAGAAAAGAAAAAAAAATTGAATGAATATAATCTTATTGTTTTTTTTTTCCCTTTTTATTATTATTTTTTTTTGAGAAGAACCCGTCTTATTAATTAAGTTTAAAAGTACAATATTTTCATAAAAAAATTTCACAACACGTGTCCTATCACCTTACACATATCTGTTCACCAAAATCAAAACACAAGCAAACTCAATGAATAATATTACCATAATAACTCGCAAAAGTTACAAGTTATAATTGATTTTTACATGGTCCATTATATATTAAAATTAATTTATTGTCTACAATTAACGCTTTCTACCTCAACAATTTATAAAAAATTTGTATATTATGTAGAGTTATTGAAAAATCAAATCATGGAGACAGGACCCAGATTTCGTGAAATTCTGTGTTTGAAGACTATACTGTTTTCTTTTTGATGCATTCTATGTATTCATGTACCCCTTTTTTCCCTCAAACAAAAAAAAAAAGTGCCCTTTTTCTTTATAGGCAAAATAAAGTTTGAACTTTGAACAACGAAAGAAGATAATTCTGAGATAAATTTTTTTTTTTTTTGTTTTGTGGCTCTTCATCTAAAACAACATCACAACTAATGATAGAGTGATCCAACCACCACGGCTATAATGTGTGATGTATGACAGAATGACAAGTCAAGTGGATCTAAAAAAATTTGATTAAAATAAAGCTTGTTTCTATATATTAGGTAGGGTAGGTATTTATGTTGGACTTATATAATCCACAAAATTTATTCCATTTTGGACGTCATAATCACACATTAATAATTTATCTACTCTTTCTTTGAATTAAATTTTGTATTTTGGCAGATAATCTAAGAATTATTACATGACACTGACTTGAGAAATAAAGAACCATCTTATATGACATATGTTGTCATGAAATAACTCTAATCAAAGGACCTGGCCAGCTACGATACATCACACGTGACACTTTTTTTTTTTTTTTTGAGGAACTGTGACATGAACTTTTCCTTAATCGGCTGGGCATATGACATGGACCTAGCTATGTGATCTATATTTTTGCTAACAACGATGTAGTTGATTCTTTTTTTCTTGATTGAGGATGATACATAATAGAATGTTAATGTAATATTATATTTTTCTCTTTAAACTAATTTGGAAAAAAAATCATTTAAACTTCTCTATTTTTTTTATTTATTGAATGTGAAATTTAAAAATCTAACCGTTAGTTTGTATTGTTTTTATTATATGAACTTTTACGCTTGTAAAGTTTCAAGAAAATTAAAGATTAATGGTTATGTTATCAATAACATGTTTAAATTTTTGTGGTAAAAAATTATGCATAAAAAATAAGTTGATTGATCGAAAATCTAATGTTAGATTTTTAAAATTCACACACACATATATATATATATACACAGTTGTAATTTAGAAAGAATCCCTGTTCATATTTTACCCGCAAATCAGGTATCTAGGATTAAATCTCGTACACAAAAAAAAAAAGAGCAGAAACTTTTTTGCTTTGAAAAAAGAAGAAACTTAATACAGGGGTTTGTTTCTTTTTCAGTTTCAAATGTTGTTTATTCTAATTAATCAATTAGATTTTCACCAACCCTTATTGGCTCCTATGCAAATGCAGTGGTTTCTCAAATCATTAGATGACCTGTTATAGAGTGGTCCAGCTTGTATGTTTGGTGACCGACCAGCTTGGATTTTATGAGAGGTTAATTACTGTGTTCCACTTCTGCTAGGAGAGAATCAGAAAAATACATTCTATACATTATGTTTAAATCAAGTGAAATTATATATCATCTAAATATTTGAGGATATAGGAGATAAAAAATGTTTATCAATGGGTTAAAAGTTTAAATAAATTGATCAATTGGAGGGTTTCTCAAATCTCAACCAATCTCAATGAGGTTGGCAATTCAAAACACTCGAATGTGAAAGCATTAAAAATGTATACAAGTAATCAAAGTGCCTTCTAGTATACTTTTTTTGTCCATATTTGTATATGATAATTAAGTTTATTTAAATTTAGTCTAAGCTTGTTTCTCAAAAAAAAAAAAAAAAAAAAAAAAACAAATTTAGTCTAAGCTAAATTTTTGTTTGTTTAGGACACGGAAATAATGCATCAAAGAAGATAAGAGTGAATCTACAAAAGGAAAATGTGAACACCAAAAAAAAGATGCCTTTCTTATCATGATTTAGGCAGCTCTTGTCTTGATCAATGATCATGATTCATGGGTCACCCTATTAATGAAGAGTGGCTTAGGGCAGTGACATGAAGCTTTGGAAGTTTACAATTACTACTTCCATTTAGTAGTTGTATAAAAATAAAGATAGCAGAGTTGCCTTTTGACTGATGCTATAGGGTGCCTCGTATTTATTGAAAGGAGTTGCTTAATCTGCCAAAACCATATGAAAAGAGAGAGCTAGAAAGTTTGGGGTGAAGGGTCTACATTCATCATCAGCCTTGTTTGTAGCTTAATGTTGATGGTACTTCCAGTCCTTGACTAGTGACTGCATTCTACCTTTGATAGGTCTTAGCTAGCCTTGGGTTTGACTGATTCATTATAGTTACTGGGTATTAGTACGAAACTATTTATTGAAAGTTCATTTATTGGTAGGTGCAACTAGAAAAGAAAAAGAAGAATAAATAAATTGCTAGATTTTGTTAATAAGTGTTCTAAAGCTTCAAGTTAAGAGATATATTTAACATTTTAGTATTCAGTTTTAATGCTTTTATTATTTAATTTTTTTTACAATTTTTTTTTAAATTTAAAAAATGTCAAATTTTACGTAAATATTACTCCCGTCTCATTTTTTTGTCTTCTATTCTATTTTAAGATGTCTCAAAATATTGTCATATTTTTAAAAATAAAAGTCATTAATTTACTAATGTTCCTATTATACCTCTATTAATTTACTAATTCAATTTTTTGATAAATTTTTTTAAGGGTAGTTTTGAAAACTTATACATTTTTAAAAGATAGACAAGATAATAAATGATGTTTTCTTAAAAAGTTTGACTTTTCAAACACGACAAAAAAAAATGGACGGAGAGAGTACAAAAGTCCACGACTTAATCTTGAATTTGTAGGCATGAAGCATGCAACTATAATTGTCTATATATTTTTTTTAAAATTAATAATATAATACTATTTCAGTCCCAGTTTGTTTGTCATCTATTTCATTTTGAAATGTTCAAAAATATTGTCCTGTTTCTAAAAATAAAAGTTATTAATTTACTAATATTCCTATTTTTCCCTACCTTATTTTCAAAACTATTTGAAAAGAAAACTAACAAATATTTAAAAAATCAATCTAATTGGGGTACCTTTTTAGTTGCCTCATTAATAATAACTCTTTTAAAAAAAAGCTGATAAATTTATTAAAACTAGTTTTGTAAACTTATATATTTTTATAAGGCATACAAGATAATAAATGATATTCTCTTAAATTTTTTTTTCAAATAAGACAAATAAATTGGGACGGAAAAAATAATTTTAATATTAAATAATTTTTAATTTTATCAGATATTTTTTTTGGCCTAGATTTGTAACTTTGGTTCTTTCCCAATCTAGACACCCCCCCCCCAACTAACCACCCCAATGATTTAAAAAAAAAAAAAAACAGAACCACACCACTAGGCCACATGTTTCTAATTAATTAATATCATCTTCTCTTTATACTCATCAAATTTCTCTTGCACCAGAAACATTTCTTCACATTTTCAATTTTTGGAAGTTCTGAGTTTCTTGAGGTATGGCAAAATATGATGTGTTGGCTTGAATAATGTTTTTCTTTGAAGAAAAGAAACTATAAGTTGGCTATGGTTTTTACTTTTCAAGGAAGTAGGTATAGGGCAAAGGATACTAAGCTTTTGAATGAGATTCAAGAGATATCTTCAGAAAGATTTTGATGAATAATGAACTCTTGAGTTTGGCAACAAAGGTCTTTGTAATGGCAATTATCCTATCTGTCACACTTTTATTTGGTGGAATTTTGGTCTTGGTCTTAATCCATGTTTGTATTGTTGGAAGGTCCTTTAGAAGAGGATTCCCTAATGGAAATATCGATGAGAGAGGCAGCACTGGAAGCACAAGCATGTCCAGGGATGACTTAGAGAAGCTTCCTTGCTTTGATTACATAGCTAAAGATGAGAGAAGTAGCCCTGTGGATTGTGCAGTTTGCTTGGAGAACTTCAAGATGGGTGATAAGTGCAGATTATTGCCCATATGCAAGCACAGTTTTCATGCTCAGTGTGTGGATGCATGGCTTTTGAAGACACCTATTTGTCCACTTTGTAGAACCTGTGCTGACTTGAAGAAAGTTGGTTCAATTTTAGGTGAAGAAAGTAGTCATTTCAGTGATCTTAGTGTTGACTTGAGAGGGAGCCAAACTACAGCAAGTAGTCACCTAAGTGATATTAGGATTGATTTGGGAGAGAGCTTGGCAATAGAAAGTGACCATTATAGTACTATTAGCATAGAACTTGGAGAGAGCCAGGCAGTGGAAAACACCCATTTGAATGATGTTGGCATTGAATCACAAGAGAGCCATGTAAATATGATTGGGAGTCAGTTGAGTTCCAACCCCTCTCCTTTGCCCCAGATTGCCTTGCAAACTGATGTATGAGATTCCTATAATAGTTGGAAGTGTATATTTCATAAGGTTTATTTGTTAAGCTATGATGAACAGACCAAGTTATGCTACTTTCTTTTTTCCTTGTTTAGATCTATCTCTAGAATTTGAATACACACGTCTCCTATTTGTTTGCTTGGTAGATTTAGCTGATCTGCTGATGGATGCCTGTTTCTTTTTTGAGAAATGTTACTCTACAATATTTTAATAATAAATATTTTTTTAGAGAGTTTCAACTTGTGACGTTCGCTCTTGATAATAGTTATTTATTATAGTTCTTTATCATTAGACTAAGACACCAAACACTTTTTGCTGTAGGCAAGGATTGAATCTCAGATTTGTTATTCAATCATCAGAGACTTTACCAGTTGACTTAACTGAAACCCACTACCATCCTGATGATAGTTCTTTATTATAGTTTTTTATCATCAGATTAAGACACCAAACACTTTTTGCTGTAGGCAAAGATTGAATCCTGGAACTGGATCTCTTATTCAATCATTAGAAACTTTACTAATTGATTTAATTAGAACCTACTAATTATAAATCTTAAGTGGTAAGTGGTTACAAGCTCTTATTGGTGAACAAAAAAGTAATTTTAGTGATAGATTTAAATTTGAACCAATAACAACTTCAAACTTAGTTTTTGTTGTGAAAGTATTATAAAAATCTTGTGAACGTAACCCTTCTCTTTTCTTTTATGTAGCTATGATGGCATTATGTGATTGCCTTGTCTTTATGTCATGTGGGGTGACAATTTTGTTAGTAAAAGAGAGAGAGTTTGCCCACCCTAAAGATAGTTTGTGTATTTGAAATAAGGTATAGAATCCTAAAATAATGCTTTCTCAAAAAAAAAAAAAAAAAAGAATCCCAAAACAATTTAGGTTAAATTGCATTTTTGTCCTCAATTTATTTTATAATCTTCCTTGTTTCTAAAAAAAAAAAAAAATCATAATCTTCCTTAATTTTAAAATGTTTCAAAAAGTATTTATTGTCATTTGAAAAATAAAAAATATTGATACGACAAACGAAATTCATAATTCAAAGATTACTTGGATGACTTGGAGGTTATGATATGGTATGGATTTTGTTTATTAGGTTAGTATTTTTCATCATCATATAATCGTAAGGAATTTTTTGAAATGATTTTAGAAGTATTGAAGTGAAACATTTTAAAGTCTTAAGGAACATTTTGAAATAAAAATCAAAGTTAAAGACCAAAGATGCATTTAAGGTTGTAAAATATAGGTTGGATACAAATCATGTCGGTGGGCCCATTATAGGTCAAAAGAGCATTTTTATGTGTAATAAGCAGGCCCAATTTGTACTCAGAGCTAAAAAGAAAATTCAACAATGACAGCAAACTGAACTTCTCAGGGTTGACTTATAGATTCAGGAGGCTCAATTAAAGTGCCTTCTGGAATCAAATTAGAGATAATTCAAAGAATGGACCTCTGTAACACTATTATATTAAATATGCATTGGGCTCCACATGACAATAAGAAGATAATGTTAAGTCCAATTAGAGGACCTCTGTTGCATGTATGGATTGGGCAGTTGGGCTCTATAAGAAAGCATTAGATCCAGTGGATGGGCTAGTATTGCATCTATAGATTGGGCTTTGAGATCTTTGTTTCTCAAAAAATAGTGGATAAGGTTTCAACTTGTAATTAATGTGGTGAGAGATGAAAAGACGTCACTATAGGAATAGGATGCATAAAACTAAGTTTAAGTTGTAGCATTTGTATTTGTACATGGAAAAAACTTAGGTAGAATTCTTTAACTGCACAATTTTTTTGCACAAACTGATACTAATGTCCTAATATTAGCTTTTCAGGACCTAACTGCTAGACATGGTCCATAAGATGAGGCAATTTGTCGACAAGAATTTTAAGTTCATTGCTGGGTCCATAATAACTATTGGGATTGTGCGCTCAAAATTTTGTGGAGATGCACTATGCAGGACCAGCTCAACAAAGTGAAACAAATCAACAATGATGTTAACTGAGCATTAGATCTCACGTGAAGTCGTGAACAGTCCTTTCCGATTCTGAACCATCAACTGATTTTATTTACTTGTTTCTGACTTGTTCCAAGTTTAGAAATTAAGTCATTCCATGAACATTTATTATTTTCTTGATAAACTAGACCATAAATTTTACTACATAAGACTTACAAATTAGCGTAACAATATATATATGATTGATGGATTTAACTATCTAATAAATGAATATTTAAAATGTATTTTGGTGATTGATGACATATCAATTTATAAGCTACATACTTACGTATGGTAAAAATTATAGTATCATTTTTTTTTAGAAGAAAAAATTATAGTATCATTAGCATATATATATATACACACACATATATACTCCCTTCATTCCAATTTGTTTGTCATGTTTCAAAAATCCAACTTTTTAATGGTTTGGAAATAAAGTAGGGATATAATTGGAACACTAGTAAATTAATGGTTTTTACTTTTAGAAATAAGACAATATTTTGGGACATCCTAAAATGGAATAGAGGACAAACAAATTGGGATGGAGGGAGTATATGCACGCGCGCACAGGTGTTAGGGGCCTTTCGGCTCACCAATATTGAAAGTTGGCGTGCTTGAATAGTTGGATTTAAGGATTTGGATGGTTTTAACTTTTAAACCTTGAAATCCTTGGATTTGAAATAACATCTAACCCCATGAAATTTTAGAATTCCTTTGCCATACTTGAATAGATTTTATATTTTACAAATTTAAATCCTCAAAGGCATAAAATACATCCAAATAAGGAATTTTTAAGTTTATAGATTTGGAATCAAGGCATTTCAAATCCAAATCCAAATCGAAATTCAAGATCCAACACAAGTTACACAACTAAGGTCTTCTCAACAACATCCCATTCCACAATGAAATCATCTCACAACAGAATTAACTTGTATAAATGTTTTCTAGTATTACTCACATATTATGAGGGATTCCACTGCATGCGGGTACAAAATATACCACCTTGTGAATTCAATTGCAATACTAAGCGCCACTAAGAGTCTAAGACCATATAATTGTCCTAGATATGACAAACCATAAAAGCATACACCTATGTACCCAGTACCACACTGTCATCAATGACAACAAGGGTAGCAGTCTAGAGGCAGCCTAACAAATTTGGATGCCTAAGGCGATATATATAAATGAGGCATTTTTGTTATCACTTAAATAATATTTAACTAGTGTTTAATATCATAATTTTTTTATAACAAAAATCCATTCTTCTTATTTTGCAATATGCTTTTTTGGGCGCGGGGGGGGGGGGGGGGGGGGGGGGAATGCTAAAACTATAACAAATTTTACTAAGGAAACTTACAAACGATGTAGAAATAAATGTGATTAGTGACAATTCAAGAAAATAATAAATAAGTATTTGAATGAATGATATTAGGGATATTATAAATTTTACAAAATGAGGCTTACAAAGATGTATCACCAATTACAAAAAGTAATTCAAAAATGCATTTAATAGGTTATTGACGTCCACATATCATATTAATTATCACATCAATTTGTAAAGTTTTCAAAGAAAATTAATAATATTTCTAGCATTTTCCTACCTAAATTATTTCTTGTGATTAGTGACACATATTTGTAAGACCCATGTATTTAAAGTTGTATTATCTTTAGCATTACTCAATTCTTTGGGACTTCTTAAAAGTAGAGGAAAAATGTAAACCTAATTTTTTATCCTATATCTCCAATTTTTTTAAATAAAAAATATATCAATATTTGCCCCAAAATTTGGGGGCCTTCCTCTAGTAGGGCCCCCTAGGCGGTGGCCTAAGTGGCCTAGGCCTAGGGCTGGCCCTAGGTAGCATCGGCACCTAATGTTTATCACAAGAAGTGGGCTACAAAGTTTGGTACCCAAAGGCTAAAGGTACCTACCATTTGCAATGGTATAAGAATAGCTACATCTCTTGAACTTAGCTTCTCGCTAAACAATTAATACTTGATTTAGCTAAAACATGCATGATATTATAATTATTAAGGATCATGTTAACGAATGCCCTTAGAGCAATTGTTAATAAACCATAATATAAAAGTTTTGACACTACTTTCATGGGAAATATAAAAAGCTGTCAAACATTTATTGTTTTATTATTCTCCCAATAAAATGTTTCTAAAAATAATTCCTAATACAATGCCCTTAGGATATTTGTTAACATTTTTTAATTATTAATTACACGTAGTAGATTTAAGGAACTAATTGTTCAAACTTCAATGTTTGAGGACAAATTCCTTCTAGATAAAGGGTTCTATGACCACCTTCTAAGTAGAACCATTATCTTTTCGAATTACTTTATAAGTTTCTTAAAAAAGAAAGAAAAAGTGAAGAACACTTAATCACCCTTGTTATACAACATATAAATTTATAAACAAAGGTAAAGAACAAAGCGCCCAAATCCAAGGACTACAATTTCTTATAAGTTACAACTTATAAGGTGTGAACTAAGAGAATTTGATTCCCAATTTCAATTTAAAAAAGTAACTGTGTATGTGTGTTCCACTGGGTTAGATGAATTGTAACCACACATCACCTAGTCCAACTTAGAAGATATGCATATCATCATCTCTCATTGAATTTAGATGGCTATATGCGTAGTGTGCATTTGACATTAACTTATTTGGACTTGTTTTATACTAGACTTCGGGTGTGCTTGCATCCAATTCTTTTGATAAAGAATCATACTATTACTACTATTCCAAATGTGAATTCTGATTTTTTTTTTAATAAAAAAAAAAAAAGAAGAAAAAAGAGAGCAAATTTTAAGAGTTTGATTCATAGGTACTTGTCAATTGTCATGGTAGTATATATGGTATTTAAGATTTGTTGTGAGAAATTGTTTTCGGATTGATATTTTGTACTTTCTTAATTGGAAATGCAATGGCAAATTTGCCAATGCATATGGTTTTTGGTGCATATATAAATTCTACGTTGAAATGGAATATATACTCAAAAGTCATTGAATTATATATAATCCTTGTTTTTTTGCTTAATAAAAAAGAGAGCCTTTAGTGTGAGTTTATTGACTCCACGTCATTTGACGGCAATGGATAATACTACAAGTACCACACAAATTTTGTTAAAACTATGCTCAAACCACTCTTCTCTTTAAATCTTGAGACAAGAACTCTTACCATCAATCAATATCTTGTATGATAATTATATATAATCCTTCACGCCATAGAAATCACATGCAGTCATTTTACATGTTCACTTGGATCGAGCAAAGAGTAGTCTTGTCACTAAATTAATGCGCCTGCAGGCTACAGATTCTTGTAGTTCCATTCAGATCCACTGAACGATATTATTTCAGTAGGGTATGCTATTTGGCATTTGCTTGACGTACGTGTGTTCCTAAGTCCTAACACGTTCTTGGAAAAGTGGTGGTGGGGATTGTCCTTCTTATTTTAATTCCTAACTATAAAACAAACAAATTAAAAAAAAAAAAAGTTTATTGTCACAGCAAAGAAATGTACTATAATTCAGTAAAGTCTTTCTCTTTTGGCCGAAATAATGGACACATGCATGTTCTATCTTTTCAAGATGAGTCGTGTTCAAAGAGTAATCTTGACGAAGAGTTCCAAAGGGAAAAAATTTAGATGCTCTGAGAGCAATGTTCTTTCCTCTCACATGAGAGGTGAGCCTTACATGTGGGTTCTACCATAGGCCCACTCCTCATGTGAGAGGAGGGAGCATTGCTTCCGGAGCATGTAAGAATTGCCTGTTCCAAAGATGAGAAGAGAGAGAGAGAGAGAAAAAAAAAAGGCTATCTTGTTACCAAATTGCAAAAGAGTAAAAGGCAAAGAATCTTAGGGAACTTTGCAAGTTTTCCTACCAAATCTGATCAATTTTATTGTCTATGATGGTGTTCTAGAAGATAGTCCTTTTTGAGAAATTGTTATGTGAAAGGCTTCAACCCTAGCAAATTAGGGATGTGCATCCAATTGTAAATCTTATAGTAACCCAATCCAACTTGAAATTAAATAATGGGCTTGTGACCATAAACTATAGCACTACTAATAGGTACACAATTAGAGGAAAATAAGACAGACAAATAGATCAAATCCACTATATTTAGGGTATGTTTGGTTGGGTAGATCTTAGGGAGAATGGAAAAAAAAGAGTGGAAAATAAGAGAGAAAATGAGTGGGAAGGGTCTTTGGTTGAGAGAGGAAGGAGGAGAGAAAAGTGTGGGACCCAACTATTTTCTCTCTGAGTCCACCAAAATTCAATCTCTCCAAAATAGAGAGAAAATTGGAGAGAAAAGAAGGAAGATGTACTTTGAACAAAATTGCCCTTCTCCATCCAACAACCAATTTTTTGTCTTTCTCTACCTTTTGCCTTTCCAGAATATTTTTTTTGCCTAGATAAAATTTCTTCTTGTTTGCACAGTACGTTCACCTTGTTTTGGTTTTGTTTTTGGTTTTAGTTTTTTTTGTGTGGATAAAATTTTGCACCGTTGGTTCATTTTGTTTGTTTTTATCTTTTTTTTTTTAAATTTTTTTTTATCCTTTTAGCATTTGCTTATTTTATAAAAAAAAAGTGTCCATACAAATTTTTTTTTTATAATAAATGTGTTACTTTTTGTTTATATATTTAGTAAGAACATAATGGTAAATTTATATCAACTTTATTTTTCATCCTCACATTTTTTATCTCAATCAAACAAAAAAGTTTTTCATCCCTCCAACCAAATATAAATGAAGGAAAACTAAATCTTTTATATTTTCTTACTTTCCCATCTTTCCAACCAAATGGACCCTTAACCTCCTTTCCAAACTCTCACTCATGGATATTCTTTCAACTCTTAAATAACCACCAAACAGTTTTTTATTTATTTATTTATTTTATATATTTAAATTGCAAAATTAGTAAGTATTTCATTAATGGAAATCAATTTGGGACAACTCTTAAGTGTCCTTTTGAACAAATGGTACTATTGAATCCTAAACTTAATTTTGATTTTACCTTTAAAGTTTCAAATTTTGAATCATTATACCTAATGTTACGTGCATTTGAAAAAAATGTCATTTTGTCCATGTCCGTTTATAAGATGGCTGTTTAATTTAGCTAAGTTTACAATCTCCATGGCTAATCAAACTAAAATAGACCACATCATTTATAAATAAATGTCACTTTTTTTTTTTTTATAAATTTTTTTAGTAGAACACACATCACTCAATAAAAAAATTCACAATTTACCCAAAACAAAGAAGAAAAAAAAAATTATTCTCCATTCTATCTCTCTCTTCCTTCTTTCCTCAGCCACCTATGCCTCCTCCTTCTTTCTTCTTAACTACCGTTGCAATCTCCTTCTCCACCATATCCCTCTGGAGAAAGTTACTCTCTTTAAGTAAAAAACTTTCACCACAAGCCCTAGCCAGCTCGATGGGTCGAGACTTGCACTCAATGCACAGTACTCGTGGTCAATGACAAGGAATGCTTCATGTTGTCTTTGGGCTTCTTGGTCTCTATCTTAATAACAGATATAAATACTTGCAGGGAGTTAGTACTTATATTTTTCCTTTAACGTTTCTTTTCTTAACTTTTTCTTTTTTAAGTATTACAACTTTTTTCTTTATAAAATCTTACAAGTTGTTTGGTATACGAGAAAATGATAGAAAATTTGTGATCACATGAGGAAGAAAAGAAAAAGAAAATACAAAGTGCTAAGTAACTTTTTTCAGTAACATAGACAAAATAACATTTTTTTAACTTTTGATTGCATTAAAATTATCTCGTTTTGAAAACACGGTTAAAACAAGTAAACAACATTGTTTTTAATTAAGGTGACACTTGATAGACACCTTAGCATGACATATGGGTGAAATGGCTTAAATTAAAAGGCTACCTAACGTTAACTGTATGAATTCAAAATTCGAAACTTTAAGGAAAAAATCAAAATTACTCCAAACCTAAATTATGCAAATCCAAACGCAACCTAACTTTAACTAGAGCATCCGCACCAGTGGATGCAAATTTTTTGTAAATTTGCACATCTAAAACCTACTTTTTCTATTTTATACTCTCATTTTTACAAAACATCTACATCAGTTTGTCTATTATACACATTTATTCAAATAAAATACTCTAAACCCAGCCACCATCAACCTTATTAATACCCAACCACCATCAACACCTAGCCTCCATCATCTACCCACCCATCAAAATCCTAGCCACCATCAACCAAATCAATACCCACGGATCAATACCCATCAAAATCCACTCATCAAAATCATCAACTGTATCACCACCGAGTCTGACTTGTCTTCCTCGCATCAAGTTAAGCGAGAACCTCAAGCTTCTGCCTCTGCTGTTATTGTCACTTTTGCCGGACCCACACATCATGTCCCTGAGAGCTCCGCCACGGCATTGTTTCTGGGTCTCGTGCGTCATGGTTTGCTTGTTGATCTCAACGAGCCTCCTCATTTGTGGTTTGCCTGTTGATCTTAACGAGACTCCTCCTTTTTTTCTTACTTTCAGTTTTGTTGCTCTAGAAAGTTCTGAGCTTTTACGATGATCACTGTAGGTGGGATACCGATGATCGGTGGATTGAGGGTGAGGCTGGATTGATTGGTGGACTGAGGGAGAGATAAAATGAGAGAGAGCTGAGAGTGAGAAGCTGAGAGAGTAAGGTGAAGGAGAGAGAAAAAAATGTAAAATATTAAATACACAAGCTACAGTAACTGTGCATATATGCATGATTACTATAGCACTTATGCATAAATGCGCAGTTTTACACTCACTGATGTGGATGTTTTTTAGGTCAAAATGTGTAAAATGTGGTATTTTTTCTATTATGCAAAACTTTGCAACCACTGATGTGGATGCTGTTAGGTCGCTATCATTCTATCGGGATTTCACACTAATTCACAAACAAATACCTATCATGTAGCGTGGGCTTCGCTTCATATGAATGGACATGAATGTTCACTAGACATGTATGTCTTCCCTAGTACTCCCTTCACATTCACATGCACTGTTGAATTAAGAGCACCTACACATAGGTTGTTGTCAAAACTTTAAAATGTGCAACACGAAAACATGAAAATCTACAAATCACATGAATCTGAAAAAGCAATAGAAAGTTGCTTTTGAAAAAAACGCAAAATCTATTGTTTTACAAACGCAATTTTAGCTTAAAATGTAGGCTTCTAGAACATCCTATCATAAAGGGGCCCTAATTAAGGACTATGTAGAGCCCAGTGTGTGTACTATGTAGAGCTCAAATAATGTAGTTCTTATTCCCTTTTTCCCTTCAAGGACCACACACTGCTGCTCCACTATTTGTAGACTTTTTATCTTAAGGAGTGCAAATACAAATGCTAACCAACTAGAGCTAACCTCCCATAATATTAAATTAAATACAAACTAAAATACAATACAATCTAATCTTTCAACATTTTTTTTTTGTGAGAGAGATCTTTACAAAAAAAATTCATCAAAATTAAACATTAATTTTCACATACTCAATATCAATCCTTCTTTTATGCTAGGGGGCGGGGGGAGAGAGAGAGAGAGAGAGAGAGAGAGAGAGAGAGATGTTTTGGTGGAAGTGGGTGGTGACCACAAGAGAATAAGGTTGAGACAGAATTTGGTCAGGTCATGAAGGGAGAAATTCGGCCAGGAAAAAGACAGTGATAGAGGTAGAGTTAGTTTGGGGTGAGAGGTAGGCGAAAATTAAGTTTTTTTTTAATAAATAGTTGGGAGTAGATGAAAATTAAACTTTAGATGTTTAATTTGGAAATAACAAGAGCCAAGAGGGCATTTGTTTTCATGTTTAAAATTAAAGATTTTCGCCATGAACCTTATAACTCAATTGGTTAATAAATTTGGTATTTTTAATGAAAAAATTCAAAATTTTAATTCCCCCACCCTCATCTATCAATTTATAAAAAAAATGCTAAATATTTTTGGACTGCATTCAAAAAAATATTATTTCTCATTTATTTATTTAATATATCCATCAGTTCTTAAAAAATTGCACTGAGTTATATTATTATATACTCTCATAATTAACCCCCTCAAAATTTTGTAAACGGGTATAATTATATAAAAAAAAAAAGAATTGAAACCTTTTTATACACTATTCTATATGTACCCTGGAACTTTAAAAAAAAAAAAAAGCATATGATTAATTGATTATTATGCATTCACCTTAGAAAAATCAGGTGATCACTCACATGGAGTGTACTTATCAATTAATGAAAAATAAATAACTCTCATACAGGAGACCATTGATTGCTAATGAGTTATCAAGCTTTGACCAATGTAAGACTATATAATAGTAGGCTCAAGAATAGGCTTGGGCCTTAATAGTGATATTGATATATATAATTCTACAGTTTGTGTAATAAACGTTTAATGTTTTCGTTGGGGGAAAAAAAAATCTAACAAAAAGACATTGTATGAATATGATTGTAGTGTTTTCATGTTTTTAATTGTACAACAAAACAAAAATTGTATTCGTTGTTCATTTCATTGATTGATAATGAAAATGAAAACATTTGTAAAGTCTACGTCCGGGAAAAAGAAAAGAAAAAGGAACTGAAAGAAATGGTTAAAAAAGAGGAAAAAAAGAAGAAGTGTTTTTTACTCACATAAAAATGTAAATGAAAATGTAATTTTAAGTCACAATGAAATTATGATTTAAAGTCACGAATTTAGTTATTATGTTTATAAATTTGTGTAACACTTTCTTTCCTACAAACACATAAAAAAAAAAAAGCAATCCAAATTTTTTTTTTTTCGTGTGTTTGTAATAGCATGTGTAATATAGCTTTAATTTTAACCAAAAGTAAACATCAATAGAAAGTTAGAAACATAGTAGCGGTTGATGCGGCCGTAATATCTCTTTACCCCAAAAGTCTCTAACCATATTTTGTTTGTCACATTCTCAGTCACAGTATCATTTTTCAAGTTCCAAGGCTTTAACCCAGACGAATTCTTCTTTACCATACCTCCAGTCACACGCACGATAAAAGAAACAAAATACCTGACTTTGTAACCTATGCACGTATTAGCCTTCCACTAGGATCCTCTATAAATATCCTCCACTAAACAACATGTTTGTTCACTCAACACTATTAAATTGAACCTGGTTAGAGACATAGACAGAGAGATCTGAGGAGAGGAAGAGAAGAAGAAGAAGGAAAAGAATATGGGTTCTATCTCTGGTGATACACAACCACACCATGTGGTTCTCTTTCCCTTTATGTCCAAAGGCCACACCATCCCACTCCTCCACCTTGCACGCTTACTCCTCCAGCGCTGCCTCACCATCACCATTTTCACCACCCCATCCAATTGTCCTTTCATCTCTGAGTCCCTCAATGACACCACAGCCTTCATTCTTGACCTACCATTCTCTCACAACGTGACTGATTTACCTGCTGGCATTGAGAGCACAGACAAACTGCCCTCAATGTCCATGTTCCCTTCATTTGCAAACGCCACAAAGCTCATGCAGCCCGACTTCGAACGAGCACTCCAGAATCTTCCACGTGTCAGCTTCATGGTCTCTGATGGGTTCCTCTGGTGGACCCTAGAGTCTGCTTCCAAGTTCAACATCCCAAGGTTTGTATTCTATGGTATGTGCTATTACTCTTGCTGCGTGTCTAGAGTTGTGGCTATTGATAGACTTTTCTTTGGACTCCAATCAAATGACGAGTTAATAACAGTGCCTCCTTTTCCATGGATTAAAGTTACTAGAAATGACTTTGAGCCCCCAATTTCTGAGGGGGAGCTAAAGGGTCGGAAATTTGAGTTCACCATGGAAACAATCATAGCAACATTATTGAATAGCTATGGTATTATATTTAACAGCTTCTATGAGCTTGAGCCTTTGTTTGATGATTATTGGAACCGTGAGTGTACACCCAAGGCCTGGTCTGTGGGGCCTCTTTGCCTGGCTGAGCCACCAAAGGGTAGAACTGAACCCCACAATAAACCCAAATGGGTTCAGTGGCTGGACAAGAAGCTTGACCAAGGGAGCTCAGTTCTGTATGTAGCTTTTGGGTCTCAGGCAGAAATTTCACCTGCACAACTCAAAGAAATAGCAACTGGATTGGAAGAATCCAAAGTGAATTTCTTGTGGGTGATAAGAAAGTGTGAGTCAGAGATTTCAGATGCGTTTGAAGAGTGAGTGAAAGATAGAGGAATTGTAGTGAGAGAGTGGGTTGACCAAAGGGAGGTTTTGATGCATGAGAGTGTGCAAGGGTTTATTAGCCACTGTGGATGGAATTCTGTGTTGGAGAGCATATGTGCTGGGGTTCCAATCCTTGCATGGCCTATGATGGCAGACCAACCTTTGAATGCAAGAATGGTTGTAAAGGAGATAAAGGTGGGACTGAGGGTTGAGACGTGTGATGGGTCAGTGAGAGGGTTTGTGAAGTGGGAGGGGTTAGAGAAAATGGTGAAGGAGTTAATGGAGGGAGAGAAGGGGAAGGAGGTGAGGAAGAAGAGTAAGGAACTGGCAGAGATGGCCAAGAAAGCTATGGAGGAAGGTGGATCGTCCAAGTGCACTTTGGACTTGCTCATTAATGAGACTTGTGGAAAGAAGACAAGAACAGGTGTCAACGGGGTCTAATAACTTGATGCAAGTCTTTTGTTTTGTTTTGTTCTGTTATTCTTTTTTAACTGAGATAATTGTACGCAGTTTAAACTTATCAAAAATGCTAACAAGCGTCTTGAGGATACTCGTCAACAATCCATTTTAAGAAAATTTTGATATTACTTTTATAAGAAATGAAAAAAACTGTTAGGACATTAATTACTTTTTTTATTTTCTCATAAAAACTTTCCTTAACTGGATTATTAACGAGTGTCCTTAGCATGGCCCAATTCAACTTGGTAATGAATAATTTGTGAGTACTTTATTTAATTTGAAGGAAGTTACACTTTATCATCTTAAACTATATATCATATTAATCTTTACATCATAAACTATTCGAATGCATGTTTTGTCCCTTAAATTATGACTCTTGTTACACTTTGCACCATAATATTAATTTTACTGTTAAGTTAGACAAAAATTAAGAGCACATGATTTATACATAACTTTTGCTTAAGTGGCTCATTGTTTAAAAATCAAAACACCCGTTTTCATATCAATTAAAAACATTTCCCTTCTTTGTTTTTCTCTCTCTATATCACCCAAAAAAGAAAAATGGAAAAAAGATTTCTTGGTTTCTTCTTCTTCTTCCGCTAAGATCTTTCTCTTCTTGGTAGTCACACTCCTACTCCTCGCCGGTGCATTGGTTTCCAAGGCCCAAACCAGCGTCGTAGGTAAGGAGCTGTGGTGCGTGGCGAAGAACAACACGGAAGACACGGCCTTGCAGACGGCGCTGGACTGGGCCTGTGAGCCTGACGCCGATGACTGCAGCTCAATACAACAAGGTGGGCCCTGATACGACGCAAACGACATAGTGGTTACGGTTGCATGCATTCAATGACTATTACTTGAAGCACGGCTTGACCATCGACAGTTACTCCTTCGATAACACTGCTGCCCTCACTTCTTTGAACACCAGTCAATCCCAAAAGCTCTTCTTCTTTTTCTTTTTACATGATTGATCTTGACTCTTCGAATATCAACTACTCATCAATTCCTTTTTTTTTTTTTTTGGGTCCTAAAACTCATAATTTAAAATAGCCTATGTCTGAATCAATTTTAATGGAGGCCATTTTAACAACTCATCGGAGCAACCATGTTTCAAAAAAAAAAAAAAAATCGTTATTGCATAAAACAATCTCAAATTTTTTACTGCTTCTCAAGGAGGCTAATTTAACAACTATTTAAAAAAAAAATAGCACAAAAAATGATTGAATGATGGTTCTTTGTTGGTTGGATCGATATTCCAGCAGTATAACAAGAAAAAATTTATAACCTTCGGCAGATTAGGTCCAACACATAAAGAATGATTATGAAATTTTCTGTAACAGAGGAGAATAAATAGTGGAAAAACAGGGATGATAAAGGCCGCTGCAAATCTGATTTTTTTTTTCTTTGAATTGTTCCTGCTTGTATGTGTCAAGGGGGAAATTGATGCCTCTATCTAAGATGTTAGGAAGCCAAACCGAAACTCGACTATGGGCTCTTGAGATGGTACCCAAAGGCTTTTGGTGTGATGACAAAGCCTATCCAAGCAAGAAACAAATGCTGCACATGACAAAACATCAAAAAAAGCCCAATGAAAAACACATTACAATGCTTAATTAGTACATTAATGATCCTGGTCCGATAGTTCAAATCAGTCCTCTAGTGTTACGGTTTTATCTCCAGTGGTAGGGTAATTTCAGGTTAATAAGTGTGTTTATATAGTAAAAATCATATTTTTTCCTTATTATTATTAAGTCAAAATAAAGGAAAACTTCCATAGTTTCCAAAATATTATGGTATTCATCATAATAATACTAAAAAAGGATTAAATGCTTCATAGTTACAAATAAAAGAGGAAAAATATGATGGAATGAAGGGAGAGAGAACACGTCCAGCCGTGTGCATAGGTTGGTTAAGTTTGTTCCCTTTCATCATGCACTTAAATGACTTTCTCCATGTAATACTCTTTTAGTTTTTAGTCAAGCATGAGTGATATTATATTTCATAAGAATAGCTTTAAGTATTAGAAATATATGTCTTTAATGAGAATGATTTTTAATATGAAGTCTTTGTGCCTTTTAAGAGAAAGGCCTTAATATTGATGTTCATATGCCTTCCATGAGAAAGGGCTTTTGTAATGTGTTCTTGGAAGAGTATTTGATATGTTCTTAAGATGTGTGGAGATGGTAAGAAACATATATGTGTGTGTATATATATATATATATATATGTATATTGTGAGATATGGTGTTTGAAGATTTATAAGAAGTATGTATGGGTATTTTGTGAGGAATGTGTTTGTAAAATGTATAGAAGTGTGAGATAGATAATATAGTAAATACATGAGATTATTCGTGTTATGTCATGGGTTATATTGCTTTCTAAGAAGGGAGATTTTGTATGAGGAATAAAGAATGAGATGGAGATGTGTTTTTGGGTAGCAAAAGTGATGAAGTTTCAGAATATTGAAGTGTGGGAGAGATGGATAGTGTGTAATGGTTGTGTTGTTATCTATGAAGAGTGATTTTGTAAGAGAGGTAGAGAAGTATGGAGAAGTTTAGATATATCTGCAGCAAGGTGAAAAGAAGTTTCAAAATTATTGAGGATGAGAGAAGGGATCATGCTTTAGTGTGTGGCTTGGTTCTCTTTATATAGAGCCAAGTGTGTAACTAAATCAGAACTTAGTTGAAGGAAAAATTAGCAAATAGGGGAAAATCTTTGACAAAGTAAGTGGTCTTTTGTTTTTTAACCAAAAGAAGAAGGTTTGAGACTTAAATGTTGCTGACATAGCTGGATGATGTCATATGAATGACATCTTTTGCTTGGAGAAAAATACTTGGCATTAATGGTAAGATAATCTTTAAGGGATCTTTCTATTTCTGGTATCACAGCTGGAGCTACTGCAAGATGTGCTGGAGCTATAGCAGCTTCTGCAAAAGTTGTTTCTGCTTCTACTGGAGCTGTTTCTGCAAAACAGCTTCTACTGGAGCTGCTGTTGGTATTTTCAGCTAAGTTTTCTCTTGGAAAAACTATATGTTTAGTCCATATATAATTTTGGTAAGTAATAGACTAGTTGGTTGATTTTTGATGAAGTTTTAGAGATGTAATTATAGTCTTTTTGTATTTTAACCAAATCTTGGAGAGTAAAGAGAGCATTTAATGCTAGATATGAGATACTAATATATATTTAGCCATATGCTTGGAATTGATTTATATGAAAATAATAATATAATTAATATGGAAGATATAATTATATTTTAAAACTTATATTATATGATGGACGTTAATTTTGTAAAGAGCATGGGGAGTTTTATCATTTTAAATGTTATGTGATATGAGAGGCTTACCAAATGTTACCTATTGCACACTGACCCGTCAGAGTTCAGGAAATTGGGAAAGACATGCCAAGCAACATGCTTTCCTTTATCAACTTTGAACCATTGGAGTTTTACAGAACATACTTCTTAGCCCTCCAAACCACGACTCCCAAAATTCCCCTGATGAGACTCATGAGCTTGGATCATGAGCCAAAAATGAGATGATGTGCTATGAGCTTGAACCATGGGCTTTGATGCATTTTTTGTGTAAATATGGGCTCTTTTGGGCTTTAGAAGAGATTTTCCCAAAATCTATGATAGTGTTGACGCGGTGTGAGTCGCCAATGAAATGAAGCCGTGTGGTGTAAAAAATTTGTCCTCAACCGCATGGTAAAGTGTAATTTTCCCTTTAATTTGTGTACGGTTGTATGTATAAAATTCGTTACATAGGAAAGGTTGTATGTATACCTTTCGTTACATAGGAAAGGAGGAAAAAAAAAACATATATATTATTGGACTTTAAGCTCATGAAAAAAGAGTTAAGCTTAGGCCCGTGTATGAATGCGCTGAACCGAAGTCTCATCCATGAAAAAACTCCAAGTTATGATCCATAAAGCTGGGATGTAGACTTGGACTTAAATTGAGTTAAATGATTCGTAAACTAAAATGAGTTGTTAAAAACATAGCAAGTGGGACTTTAAGATTTATCATTCATACCCAAGTTGATTTAAAAAATGATCTGTGGATTTATTGAGGCTCAACAATTAATCTTCACATTTGTCAATAATATTTAGTTCAATTGTATTTTTCTTGATATTTTCGAAAGATATTGTAAGGATGCAATTTGAGTCCCTAGCTCAAATGATAAATGAACTTAGGCCCAAAAAACCCAATACAATGAATTTCTAGAGAGTGAGTTGGAAAACTGGGCTTTAATGAATCAGACAACAAGTAAAGTGGATTAAGATGACAAGAAAATGAAAATAGACTGGTTTATTCTAAATAAAATCGTCATCGGCATAGTCCAAGGAGATTAGTTCTTATATATTTCTCTCAAGTTAGATTACAAGTTCAACTCTTGATTGTTACAGTGTTTTTCTCTTGATTTATCGATCACTTTCTCTCATTGCCTTCTCCCTATTTTATACTATCCCTCTGCCTTCATATCTGGCTTCCATGTGCAGATTAGAGTGTTAGTGCTGATCCCTGTCACATCAGCACCTTCCTGAAGTCTCTGGAGAGTAGCTGTAAGGCTGTCACATCAGCACTCAATATATACATAGATATGGGCTCCTAGACCTATCACCCCTATAGATATATACATAGCTTTCAGTTTTATAGTTACTCTCCAGGGACTTCAAGAAGGTGCTGATGTGACAGGGATTAGCACCAACACTCTAATCTGCACGTGGAAGGCAGATATGAAGGCAGAGGGATAGTATAAAATAGGGAGAAGGCAATGAGAGAAGGGGATCAAGAAATCAAGAGAAAAACACTGTAGCAATCAAGAGTTGAACTTGTAAACTAACTTGAGAGAAATATATAAGAACTGATCTCCTCGGATTGTGTCGATGATGATTTTATTTAGAATAAACCAGTCTACCTTCATTTTCTTGTCATCTAAATCCACTTTACTTGTTGTCTGATTCATTAAAGCCCAGTTTTCCAACCCACTCTCTAGAAATTCATTGTATTGGGTTTTTTGGGCCTAAATTCATTTATCCTTTGGGATAGGGACTCAAATTGCGTCCTTACAAATAGTTTTCATAAGTTATAGTTTGATTATTAAAAGAGTCAAACTCAAATATAATAATATATTTGTGAATAAACTTGTAAATATGAGACTACTTTAGCCAAAGCTCAATCATAGTCATATTTAAAATAACACAACTTGCATTACAACTATTTAAAAGGTTGACTGTGAATAGTGGAGAAAAAGTAGTAGATTTATGTGAAAGAGATAAATAGTCAGTTATAGTTTGACATGTAAGATAGTTATGGCAAAAATTGAAGCAATTTATGTGGTAAACTACTCTTCCTTTTTTCCCTTACTCTTCTGCACCAACATTCGTATACCTTTTGTTTTAAGTAGTACAAATACAAATACTAACCAACATCTAACAACTCAAAAAGAAAAAATAATTAAAATTCAATACCAACAAGAGCTACCTCTTGTGTAACATTAAATCTATACAAATATATATATATATATATATATATAATCTTTCAACACTTTTTTTTAAAATAAATTTTTTGAGAGAGATCTTTACCAAAAATATATATATATATATATATTCATTAAAATTAATTTTCACATTATAAATGTTAAGGGGATCGTTGTCATCTTTAGTTAAGAGTCTTGTATTTTAATTAACTGACACTTTTTGGTATTTTTAAAGAAGACATCTAGGATCCTAATTCCTCCACCCTCAACTATCTATTTATCTAAAAATAAAATAAACACTAAAGATTTTTGGATTGCATTTAAAAAAAATATGATTGTAGTGGGGTAAACATTGGACCTTATTATAATAGGATAAATATTGGGCCCATTTCAAGCAATGGCCTAAACGCAGGAAACAAATCCAACATGGACTGGTCCATTCTAACAATAGATACAGAACCTCAGATTATTGATCAAGGTCAGTCTCCTTCCTAAACTACTTCTAAGGTTTTCTGAGGTAGCGTCCGGACTACCAAGGTAAGTCCTAGCCTAGTTCTGAGGTAGTGTCCAAACTACCAAGGTAAGTCTTAGCCTAGTTCTGAGGTAGAGGTAAGTACCAAAGAAGATCAACTTCACTGAGGAAGCTGTCTATGATTTTCAAATAATTCCATAACAACCCCCACATTAAATGAAGGTCACCTGCCTAACATCGCCACATTTAATGTAGAGTGACAAGCCTAAACAGTAAAAAAAGACCCCAAAAGTCTCTATCCATGATGAATAACCAAAAAAGGAAATCCCGATAAAATCAGAAATTATCTAGGTGGACACCTGAACAGTAGGAAGAAGCCCTAGAAAGCTCCATTCATGATGAAAAATCAAGAAAGAAGAGCTCAATGAGACTAGAAGTTATCCACATGGACAATGGCAAAACATAAAAAAGAAGAAGATGACTCATATAAAGGAAGAGAGAGAAAAAAGAGGGGAGGGGGGACACAGAAAATATAGGTGTGAAACATTAGGAGTGAAAATTGTAAGAGAAAAGGATGATATGAATAAGAGTTTTCCTTTTTTTACATACTGGTGTAAGAGTGAGATAAATTCTGGATTTTTGTTCAAACTTCCCATTGCGGATTGTTATAAGCTCATAATCTAAATTAATTGTGTTCTTAGGCAAGTTATTAAGCTCGGTCTAAATTCTTGCTTCCACAATTAGTGTTCATTTATTTATTTAATATGTGTATCAATTCTAAAAAAAGTTACATTGAGTTATGCACTCTCATAATTAACCCCTTCAAAATTTTGTAAACGGGTATAATTACAAAAAATGTTTGAAACTTTTTTGACATACCATTCTATATATACCCTAGAACTTTTAAAAAATGCATAATAAGGTGACTCACATGGAGTGTACTTACCAAATGGAAAAAAGAAATGACTCATATAATTGAGTTGATAGCTACATGTGCTAATCAAACACATAGGCATACATTTAAATAGATGTAAAATCATGAAAAAAGATAGGAGTAACTACGATAAGATGTGAATTCTTCAAAGTGAATGGAGCACACACCATTGTCTCTCTCTCTCTCTCTCTTTCTCTCTCTCAATCATATTATTTATAGATCTACATTGTGAAAACGAATTTGTAAATCTCAATGATAAATAGTTTTCGCATTTTACTCAATTAAATCTGATCTACCTCTCCTTTAAAAAAAAAAAAAAAAAAAAAAAACTGATCTGTCTTATTATTTTGTATTAAATCTGTTAATAATATGACATGCGTATGATGATTTTTTTTTTCCTAATCAAATGAAACATTGAGTTTAATTTTTTTTTATTCAGTTATTTACTATATAAGAGATTCTTAACCTATCAAATGATTTAAATTATCAACAAAAATTCACTGTAAAAAAATGTGTGAGGATCGCTTTAGTTTTTTTTTTTTTTTTTTGGTGGCTAACTATAGGCGTGATCAAGGTTGTCAAAATAGGGATCTTACATAGGATCGTGGGAGATAGATGGGATCATAGGATCGGATCGTGGATCCTAAGATCCTACATTATTTGAGAAAAAAACAAAAAATATACCTTGGTATGTTAAATAATCACATAAATTATACATTCATTGGTATAATTACCATACATCACTATATCTATTTGTAAGTATTATTTAAGGAGGCCAAAAAGCTCAAAACGTGACACTCTATTGCAATATTTTTTATTTGGGTCCAATTGACACTCTCTCTATATTAGAGTGGAAAAACATGGTCTATTAAGATTTTATTTTTTATTTAGGTCCAACTGAGCTTTCTGTCAAATTAAAGAAGATTATAAGAAACAAAGGTCGTTTGGGATCGTCAGAATCATATGATTCTACCGATCCTGAACGATCGCAAAGATCTTATTTTAAGTTTGCTTTAGCTAGTCTTTGTAGAATTGTTTGTAGTCCAGTTGAAGGCTAGTTTTTGGCCCCCCTTTTTTTTTTTTGGCCCTATTGTAAAGTGTCTTCTGTTTGATTATACTTTACATTAATAAAATTATACGATCATCTCAAAAAGAAAAGAAAAGAAAAGAATCATAACCATTTACTTGTGTAGATTGCTATATGATCGGTGTACTTAATCAAGACAAGGATGAAAAAGTTCAAACCACTAGTCCTGGCCCGGACTAGTATTTATTTTTAAATAAAAGAATATATAATTGAATTTGTAGGGATATTAGGCCTAGCAGAGCATATTGGGCTGGGGGCCTGGTCTGAGGACACCTTACAGTCCGAGGACTGATAAATGTGTTATGAAGGTCAGCACCAACAAATAAAAGGAGGGACCAAGGCACAATGATCCAGGGAGACGATCCAAAGATGAATTCCTCCTCGGCTGAGCAAAGCCGAGGTCAGAGCGTGCGACTTGACACCAAGAGCAACATCCCAGACAATTCCACTATTGAGGATAAATATCAGGAAGGAACAGGACAGAAGGAGGCTGAAGAAATATCTAGGAGAAAGTTGCTACCACCACATTAAATGCTCTGCAGTTAACTTTCTTGTTGCATTTATGTGGAGAAGACCCCTGAATAGTGTTGCCTTAGTTACCCCAACTCACAAAGGGCCAGAGAGGGTGTCTGATGGGACAAACACTTAAGTAGTGGCCTGGACGATCAACAAATGGAGGGCCAAGATCATTTAAAGGGAGCTATATAATGTGAGAGACACTCCATGGAAGAGGGATTGAGAAATAAAGAGAAAAACACTGTAGCAATCAAGAACTGAATTTGTAATCAAACTTGAGAGAAATATACAAGAACTGATTTTCTCGGACCATGCCGATGACGATTTTCTTTAGTTTAAATCAGTCTATCTTCCTTTTCTTGTCATTTGAATCCACTTACTTGTTGTCCAACTCATTAAAACCTAGTTTTCCAACCTACTCTCTACAAATTCATTGTATTGGGCTTTTTGGGCCCAAGTTCGTCCATCACTTGGACAAGGGACCCAAAATTGGCGCCGTCTGTAGGAATTTCTGGTGTTATAGTGAGTCTAACGTTCAACTATGGTAGGTCCAGGTTCGAACCGGGCAGAATCTATAGGGTCTCAGTGTCAAGATCACTTTCGTGATCTTGAACAAAGAAGAGATTGGGAGGGAAGTGCACACTACCCATACTAGGAGCCAGTCTCGGGGTGGGAACCGCGTTTTTCATGAGAAAAATGCTAAGGATATGCAGCTGGAGATTGATCATTTAAAGAGGAAGTTGCGCCACGAGCGCAGAAGGCAAACTCTTTCCATTTCTGATTTCTCTTCTGACGATGAAGAGGATGGTAGTTATAAACAGAGATCAAGGACTCCTCCCAGTGAGTCTTTCTCGTATGATGAGGACCACCACCATGAGCGCAGAAACAGGAGCTCGTCTTCCAAAGGCTTAGGAAATGATGCAATGAGCAAAGCACTCAACCAAATTTTTAGATCACCTTTCACACGCAGGATTGAGGGAGGGAAACTTCCTCGACGGTTCACTCAGCCCATGTTCACCATGTACAATGGTTGTAGAGACCCTATGGAGCACGTAAGTCACTTCAACCCGAGAATGATTGTATAATCCAAGAATGAGACCTTGATGTGCAAGGTATTTCCATCTAGCTTGGGGCCTGTGGCGATGAGGTGGTTTGATGGTCTGGGTGCAGGTTTTATTGACTCCTTCAAGGAGCTCACCCGAGCATTTGGGTCTCGTTTTATTACTTGTAGTAGGGTTCCTCGGCCTTTAGATTCTCTATTATCCATGTCCATGCGAGAAGGTGAGATCCTGAAAATGTACTTGGACAGGTACTGGGAGATGTTTAATGAGATTAATGGGGATTTTGATGACGTGGCTATAAGGACCTTCAAGGTTGGCCTGCCCACCGAGCATGATTTGAGAAAAACCTTAACCAAGAAGCCGGTAAGAAGTGTTCATCGGCTTATGGATCGAATTGATGAGTATAAACGGGTTAAGGAAGACCAACAGCAAGGCAAGGGGAAGGGTAAGGTTATCGCTTAGGAGATGAGGGATTTCAGGTCGGACAGATACAACAATAGCAGGCCTCGAAGGGATTTTGTTAAGTAATTTGGGTCTACAGCTCCTCAAGTGGTAAACATGGTGTTTCGGAAGCCAGTACATCAAGTCCTAGAGAAGATCAAGACTGAGCCATACTTCAAATGACCAAAAAAAATGGGAGGAAACCCTATGAGGCGCAACCAAAGTCTTCATTGCCAATACCACCAGGAGCGAGGGCATACCACCGAGGACTGTAGAACTCTGTGGAACTATTTGGAGCAACTGGTCAGAGAGGGAAGGCTACATCAGTTTTTGTATCGGCCCAACGGGTAAGGAGACCAAGCAAGGTCAGGGGCTCAGGGGAATGCTTCTTCAAGGCCACCTTTGGGCATAATTAATGTCATCTTTGCTGCACCTGGGAGAACTGGTTCCCATCTTTCCAGGGTGATGTTTGTAGCTCGGCTACTCGCCGAGGACTCTAATTTCGAGCCGAAGAGGGCTAGATTGGAGATTCGACCGGCGTTGAGTTTTTCAAACGATGACAAGATTGGAACCATCCAACCACACGATGATACTTTGGTGGTCACCCTCAGATAGGAGGGTATGATGTGAAGAGGGTGATGGTAGACCAGGGCAGTGGTGCATAGATTATGTACCCTGACTTGTATAGAGGGCTGAACTTAAAATATGAGGATCTGACAGCCTATGATTCACCTTTGGTGAGTTTTGATGGGAAAGTTGTCATCCCAAGGGGTTAGATTAGATTGTCTGTGCAGGTAGGTTCAGAAATGGTTGAGGTGGACTTTATTGTGGTGGATGCATATTCTCCCTACACGGCCATTGTCGTTGGACCTTGGCTTCATGCCCTAGGGGCCGTTTCCTCAACTTTGCACTTGAAGGTGAAGTATCCCTCGGGGGACCGGATTGAAGAGCTTGTAAAGAGTCAATCCATGGCTAGGTAGTGCCTTGTGGCTGCAATTATGCATCAGCCTACAGCTGAGTTCTCGGCCTCTGCTGAAGGGGGCTTATAGCAATCAAGGATTCCAATCCTATCTACAAATGCGGTGTCACAAGAGGCAAAGTGTGAGAGGTTGGAGGAAATTGCTATAGACGGTAATCCGAAGAAGTTTTTTTAGGTCGGAGCTCAGCTGCCTCCACGGGAGAAGGAAGAGCTGATCATATTTCTTAGGAAGAATATTGATATGTTCACATGGAATGCCTATGAAGCTCCTGGGGTGGATCCAGACTTCATTTGCCATCATCTGAATGTCAACTTAGCTGTCTTCCCTAGGAAACAACCACCTCGGTGCTCATCTAAAGAGCATTCTGATGCTATCAAGGAGGAGGTGAACAAGCTTAAGCAGGCTGGGGCTATTAAAGAAGTGTTCTACCTTGAATGAGAAGTGGCGGATATGTGTAGACTTCACAGCCTTGAATAAAGCCTGTCCAAAGGACCCGTTCCCCATGCCTCAGATTGATCAACTAGTGGACGTAATTGTAGGCTATCATCGGATGAGCTTTTTGGATGCCTTTCAAGTGTACCATCAGATACCTTTGGCCTTGGATGATTAGGAGAAAATAGTTTTTGTCACTCCTACTAGGAATTACCATTACAAGGTGATGGATTTTGGTTTAAAGAATGCGGGGTCTGCTTATCAGAGGGTAATGACCAGGATGTTTGAGCCACAGTTAGGGAAAAACATTGAGATTTATATAGATGACATGGTGGTCAAGAGTAAGTTGGAATCTGAGCATGTTAATGACCTCGGGAATATCTTTAAGATCTTGAGGAGCCATAAGCTGTGACTTAACGCTTCTAAATGCTCTTTTAGTGTTAAGTCGGGGAAATTCTTAGGGTACATGGTTACTCATCATGGAATTGAGGTCAATCCTGACCAAATTAGAGCAATTAACAATTTGTAGCCACCTCAGAACCCCAAAGAAGTTCAGAAGTTGACAGGAATGACTGCTGCCTTGAACTGATTTATATCTCGGTCAGTAGATAGGTATAGACCTTTCTTCCAGTTGTTAAACAAGTTGAAGAAATTTGAATGGACCGAGGAATGTGTCTTGGCGTTCCAACAGTTGAAGGAATATCTATCTCATCCTCCCATTATGTCCAAGCCGAGGTGGATGAGGTTTTGTTTGCCTACATCGCAGTGGCTTCTCATGCAATAAGTTTGGTGCTGGTACGGGTTGATAGTGGTGTGCAGAGGCTAGTTTATTATGTGAGCAAGTCACTACATAAGGCTGAGGTTCGTTACCTATCACTAGAGAAGGCTATTTTGGCAGTGGTGCATGCTACGCGTAAACTCCCCCACTACTTCCAATCACACACAGTTGTTGTCCTAATCCAGCTCCCGCTTAGATCTCTACTTTGGAGTGCTGATTATACAGGGAGGATTGGAAAGTGGGGTACGATCCAATGTTCTGTTTGATATTAAGTACATGGCTCGCACCTCTGTCAAGGGTCAGGTCCTTGCCGATCTAGTAGTCGAGTTTGCTGAAACCCCTTGTGAAGAAAATGTTAAGAAACAGAACATGGATGGAAAATCAGTTGGCATGATCTCCCTACGAGAGCCTTTACCCTGGAGGGTGCATGTTGATGGGGCTATGAATCAAAGAGGATCTGGGGTGGGGCTAGTTATAATTTCTCTTGAGAAGATCATTATTGAAAAATCCTTAACGTTGGGCTTCTCAACCACCAATAATGAGGCCAAGTATAAGGCTCTATTAGTAGAAATGACTATGGTTCAGAAAATGGGTAGAAAGACAGTAGAAATGTTTTTAGATTTAAGGCTGATTGTAGGCCAGGTAGGGGGAAAGTTGGAAGCCAGAGATCTCAGAATGCAAGAATATTTGAACCAGGTTAGATATTTACAGTCTGGATTTGAGTCTTTTAATTTATTGCAAATCCCTATAAGTAGAAATACACATGCTGACTCTCTTGCCACGCTGTTAACCTCTTCGGCACAAAGTTTACCTCAGGTGATCCTTGTGGAGAACTTATGTAAACCTACTGAGGTAGGGAAAAATGTGGTTCATGTTCATCAAATAAGGGTAGGTCCTAGCTGGATGGACTTTATTGTGCTATTCCTTAAAGAAGACATCTTGCCTGAGAGCAAGTCTGAGGCCGACAATATACAGAGAAAAGCTCCTCGGTTTTGGCTGTCCGAGGACTAAAAGTTGTATAAGAGATCTTTTTCTGGCCCATATTTGCTATGCATACACCTTGAAGCAGTTGAGCTACTCCTAGAAGAATTACATGAAGGGATTTGTGCAAGCCACACAGAGGGCAGATCTTTATCTCACAAGGCCCTCACTCAAGGCTATTGGTGGCCAAATATGCAGAGGGAAGCATAAGAGTATGTGAAGAAGTGTGACCAATGCCAAAGATTTGCACCAAACATCCATTAACCGGGAGGAGTCCTTAATCCTTTGTCTAGCCCTTGGCTTTTTGCTTAATGGGGCTTAGACATTGTAGGTCCTTTTCCTAAGGCAGCAGGGAATAAGAGATATTTGTTGGTCGGCATGGATTACTTCACCAAATGGGTTGAAGTTGAACCATTGGCAAATATTAGGGACGTGGATGCTAAGAGATTTATTTAGAAAAATATTGTCACTCGATTTGGAATCCCTCGTACCCTCATTTCGGACAACAGTCTTCAGTTTGATAGCAAGGCCTTCAGGAGGTATTGTTGTGACCTGGGCATAACAAATAGATATTCCATCCCGACATATCCACAGGAGAATGGATAGTCTGAAGCTGTCAATAAGGTCATAGTGAGTGGGCTTAAAAAGAGGCTGGATGATGTAAAGGGAAAATGGGTAGAAGAGTTGCCACACGTCCTTTTGGATATACTAGACTACACCTTGTAGGTCCACTGGGGAGACGCCATTTTCAATGAATTATGGGGCTGAGGCTGTTATTCCTTTAGAGACCAGATTCCCTATGTTGAGAACAAGTTCTTTCACTCCGAGCAGCAACGATAAGCTATTGGAGAAGAGCTTAGACTTAATTGAAGAATGAAGAGAAAATGCCATGGTACAATTGGCGTACTATCAATACAAGCTCAAGTAGGGGTATGACTCAAATGTAATGTTAAGGCCACTGGTGCCTAGAGACCTGGTATTAAGAAAAGTTTTGGGTACTACCAAAAACCCGGTCTGGGGAAAGTTAGAGCCTAACTAGGAAGGGTCATATCGTATCACATTAGTGGCGGGAATAGGTGCATATTATCTTGAAGACCTAGAGGAAAAGGTTGTACCACGCCCTTGGAATGTAAACAACCTGAGAATGTATTATTATTAATGAAAGCTTTCTTTACCATATTTGGATTTATTATATTGTGAGCCATGCCTTCTACTATTTGTTTGAATATCAAACAAAACCTCGGTCATGCCAATCTCCTCAGACCACATACCTTGGGTAAATTGATATTTCAAGACATTTTCCTAAGTATCAAACAGAACATTGGTCATGCTTGGCTCCTCGGACCACATACCTTGGGTAAATTGATATTTTAGGTTATTCACCTAAGTATTAAACAGAACCTTAGCTATGCCTAGCTCCTCGGACCACATGCTTTGGGTAGATTAATACTTCCTGACAACTATCTAAGTATTAAACAAAACCTTAGTTATGCCTGGCTCCTCGGACCACATGCTTTAGGTAAATTAATACTTCTTGACAACTATCTAAGTATTAAACAAAACCTTAGCTATGTCTGGCTCCTTGGACCACATGTTTTGAGTAAATTAATACTTCCTGGCATCTAAGTATTAAACAAAACCTTAACTATGCCTGGCTCCTCAAACCATATGCTTTGGGTAAATTAATACTTCCTGACAATTATCTAAGTATTAAACAAAAACTTAGTTATGTCTGGCTCCTTGGACCACATGCTTTGGGTAAATTAATACCTTCTATTATTTTTCTAAGTCTCAAATAGATACTTGGTCATGTCTGGCTCCTCAGACCACATACCTTGGGTAAATTGATATTTCAAGCTATTCACCTAAGTATTAAACAAAACCTTAGCTATGCCTGGTTCCTCGGACCACATACTTTGGGTAAATTAATACTTCCTGACATCTATCTAAGTGTTAAACAGAACCATAGCTATGCCTGGCTCCTCGGACTACATGCTTTGGGTAAAGTAATACTTCCTATTATTTTCTTAAGTATTAAACAGAACCTTAGCTATGCTTGGCTCCTTGGACTACATGCTTTGGGTAAATTAATACCTCCTATTATTTTCCTAAGTATCAACCAGAATCTTGGCCATGCCTGGCTCCTCGGATCACATACCTTGGGTAAATTGATATTTCAAACTATTAACCTAATTATCAAACAGAATCCTAATTATACTTGGTTCCTCGGACCACATACATTGGGCAAGTTCATACTTTTTTTTATTTATCTAAATATCAAGTAGAACCAGCCATGCTAAGTGGCAAAAATCTTTACTATAATAACGTGATCAAATGAACACTCATGAGCATTACTTAAAGCATTTGAAAGTATGTCCATGATTCAGTTTGAAAATTGATTATCATCCCCAGTTCCTTAAACTTATGGATAAATGGAAAACTAAGTAAAGTTTGATGTGAACAGGTGCTCTGCAATTATGTATGTTTTTGAGCTCACTTTGCTAAGATTATGGACTTAGCTGATTTAACTTATCTTGCTGCTAATCATATAAGATGGGATAACTATGCTGCCACTTATGCAGAAAACTAAATGGAGCTTTATCTTAATTCCATGTTAGTTAAGTGTTAGATAAAACATAAACTATGTTAGAATCAACATCAATTTCACAAATATGAAGGAAAAACTTGTAAATTATCATTAATCTGAGCCTTAGAAAAAGGCAAATTGCTTATAAAAGGTCAATTGGATTACAAGTTTTGAAAATAAAAACACAAAAGAAAGAACTACACTAGAATCTATTTCTTCTTTATTACAATTTTTTTCTTTGGGAGGGGCTTTGATGGGTTAAGTGGATGTTGTTTCTGAGAACTTAGGGCCTTTGCTTGGAAGATCAACCTTGGTGGGCAAGGGAAGAGTGGCTAGGACTATCTCCATTTTGTTAGAAACTTCTTTTTTAGCAGGAGAGTCCTGGGTGGTAGTGGGGGGCTTCGTGGCATCAGGGGCCACTCCCTGGTTTGCATTCTTTTCTTTTTCAATGACCCTGGGCTGCTCGGCCACCTCGATGGGGTTGTCAGAAGAGGTTGGGACCTTGGCTGTACTGTCCTTGCCTACTTCTGCCACCTTAGAGGAGGTATTAGTCCTTGAGCTAGATGGGCCAGACGCTTGGATGGTCGGGGGGTAGTATGCACTCTCTGCCTTCCTAAGTACAGATGAAGCCTCAACCCCAGCTTGGTTGAGAGCTTTATTCCATACTTGAATGCAGTAGTTCCTACATA
>CM064909.1:76256230-76261230 GCA_032727855.1 Quercus ilex subsp. ballota
GTCACATAAGAGAATACAAGGAGAACATACGCAAAAAGGTGATCGATGCCTTATTCTCTTTGAAAGAAGTTACTGCGTCTTTGCGCCTTAGGGTTTTGTAACCAAGTGCTTCTTGATCTTCATTATTGATGAAGTGAAGAACTTTGCAGCCAACATCTTCTTCTAGTTGGTGATTAAGTCGCATACTGGGATCCGCGCAATTGGTTAGTCACGTATTGGGATTCGTGCATTATCAATGGATGGCGTTCATATATTGAAGAGTTCAGAGGTTCTGAAGCGGTAGAAGGTTTCTGCTGTGAGTTCATCTATAGGAATTGTAGAGTTTAGGGACAAAAGTTTTGTACTAGATCTGAAACTTCTCTTTACTATAGAGAATTGCTTTTCGGGAAGGTTTCCCCCCGGGTTTTTTATTGTGAAATTGGTTGGTTTTATTGGTTTTTCTGGGTCATCATATCTTGTCTTATTTACTTTTCCGCTGCATTCATTATTGACATGATATTGATGTTTGTTTGTTTTAATAAGTTTTATTCATAATAAATATAATTAACAACTTGGGTTTAAAACTTGTTAATTATATCAACCGGGGTCTAAATTTTTCAACAAGTGGTATCAGAGCAGGTTCATTCTGATTGGATTAATTTCCTGAGTGTGATCCATTGACCCCTGTTGTCATGGATAGAGGACAATCTTTATTTATACTTCCTTTATTTGATGGAACTAATTATGCGTACTGGAAAGTTCGTATGAAAGTTTTCTTGCAGGCCCCAGGTGAACAGGTATGGCAAGTTGTTGAAGTTGGCTGGATTAAGCCAAAGGAAACGCCGGTGGATTGGGATGATGCAACAATCATAGCGGCAAATTTCAACAGTAGGGCTTTGAATGCCCTATTTTGTGGGGTGACCAATGAGGAATTTAAGAAGATATCATCCGCAGAAGTTGCCAAGGAAGCATGGACCATTCTTGAGACCACCTATGAAGGTACCAAGGCAATAAAGACTGTAAAACTTCAACAACTCACTAGTAGTTTTGAAGAAATAAGGATGGAAGAGGATGAGACTTTTGATGAGTTTTATGCTAAACTCAAGGATATTGTGAATTTTGCTTTTAATCTTGGAGAATGTATCACAGAATCCAAAATTGTTAGAAAAATCCTTAGGTCCTTACCTGAAAGATTCCATGCCAAGATCACTGCCATTGAAGAAGCAAAGGACATTGATCAAATTTCTTTGACTGAGCTTGTAGGGAACCTTCAAACCTATGAGTTGGGATTGGGCTCAATGGGAAAAGGTGGAAAGAGCAAAAACTTGGCTCTTAAGGGTATAGAGGAAGAGACTGAGGACTCTGAAGATGAAGATTAAAGTGAAGATGAGGATGATGATCTAACCTTCATAACTGTTGAGATTATCAAGCTCCTTCAGTTTAGGAAAAAGGATAAGGGCAAACCTCCTAGGAAACCTAAATCCTCTAGGAAGGGCAAGAATGAGAAACCCCTCATCCAATGCCATGAGTGCAAAGGTTTTGGTCACATGAGGATAGAGTGTCCAAACTACCTCATGAAGGAAGAGACCAATGAGTTAAAAGATAAAGGGTTGGTTGCTACCTGGAGTGATACTGAGGATGACTATTCTGATGAGTTTGTGGATGAATGTCGTCACATTATGGCCTTTGCTGCCACAACCGATAAGGTGATTGTGGAGAGTGCTAGTGACAGTGAGGATTCTTCTGATGATGAAGTACCTAAGAAGATGACCTTCAGGAAGCCTATGATAAGCTATGCACTGAATTCATAAAATCTGAAAAGACTTCTCATCTTTGTAGAAAAGAGCTCAATGAGGTAAAAACTGATTTGTTAGTCAAACTAGATAAGACTACAAGGTTAGTTGAGACTCTTGTTATGGAGAACGCCTCATTAGAAGAGAAGGTCAAGAATCTTAAGGTTGGGCTTAGTCAAGCTAGAACTTAAATGGAGAGGATGTCTAGTGCAAAACTTGATAAGGTATTGAGTGCTCAAAAGCCTAGTTCTGATAAGACTGGCTTAGGATATGTTGTTTCCTCCGGCCCCTCCTCTTCCATGGCTTCTGGATCAAGGACTGTCTTTGTGCCACAATCTGAGAAATGTAATAAAGGTATAAAATTCAAAACTGATTTGTCTAATTCTAAATCCTTTGTTAAACCTCATGTTTCTAATTCTAAATCCTTTGTTAGACCTCATGTTTGTCACCATTGTGGTGTTTCTGGACACATTCGTCCTAATTGCTTTAAGTTGTATCCTCATAAGCAATTGTCCAAATGTCATAGGTTTCCTCTCAAGGACCTACACCTTCGTTTGGAGAGTTATTAAAAATTTTGAGTTTTTTAACTCATATTCAGAAGAATTTTAATTCTTCTATGTCCTTTAGTAGACATACTAGGACACGTGTCTTTTCATCTTCACGGCCAAAGACTCGTGCTGTGTGGATGAGAAAGGAGCCTAAGACTTAATTGTCTTTTCTATTTGTCCTCTGCTTTGATTCTTTCTATCTAAAGTAGGACTCTCTTTGCTTGATTTCTTATCTGCTTTTGAAATCATGCTTTCATGCATCTGCATCTTTCTATCATGCCTTCATGTATATGCATTTTTCTTTCATGCAGTCATGTTGTTTATCTGTTTTTGTTTGGTTGTTTAATTTTATTTTGTTTTGTTTTCAAAATAAAAATAAAAAGGAAAAATCAGAAAAATACAGAAACAGTGTGTGTTTGTGTACATTGGTACTTGTGTACCTTGGATGGCCATTGAAACAAAGTTTTCTAAACTTTGTATCTTCTATAGCTTAGATGAGCATTTTTATGCACAACTAAGCAAGTGAGCTTTGTGGTTCTTGTTTGTGATGAGTAAGATTAAGTTATCTCTTGAACTTAACACTCATATCACTCTTTTTAACGAGTAGGACTAGAAAATCCTAAGAGAAAGGTATAAATAACCATCTCACCACTGTTGTCCGCCAATCATAATATGACACCTGTATGCTTTGGCATAGCAAAAGTGCAGTGTTATAGACACCTATATGTTTCGGCATAGCAAAAGTGCAGTGTCAAAGACATCCGTATGCTTTGGCATAGTAAAAGTGCAATGTCAATGCTTAACATGTTGGGTATTTCTTTTCTCTCTCTTATATGCCCATGTATGATGTGCTAAATAAAAGAAAATATGCAAAGAAAATAAAAAGCAAAAAGATCAAAAATGCTTTAAATATGATTGTAAGCGTGTTTTCTAGGAGATATGAGAGTTATAGGATGTACCTCAAAGGTGATAGTCCCCATCAAATAGTTATGATTGTGTGTGAGTTAACGTGATTTTCTCATATCTCAAATCGTCATAACATGTATACACTTATGCAATCTTGCGATGTTTATCACACACAACACGCAATATTCTTTACTACTCTTGATACATGTGTAGGTACAATGTGATTTGGCCATCACAAGGTTTTACATGTGCTAATGTATGCTCACTAAACTGTCTTGACTTATTTTTGAAATATAAAATTGGTTAGACTTGTTTAGTGTGTGTGTGTTTTAGGATCTATGTGCTCAACATTTTTCTTGTTGAGAGATTTGCTTTCACATGTTTTGCATCTTTCTTTTATCTTGTCATCCATAGCATCTTGTTTCATTACATTCATGCATTTATATGGATTTATTTGTGCCTCCTTGATCATCCTTGATCATCTTTATGTTTCTCAGGTGAAGCTTTCTAGCTTCTTGTACCATTTGTCAATCATGACAAAAAGGGGGAGAAATTTGTGGAGGCTTTATGGTTTCTTTCGAAACTTTGTGGTTTCTTTCTTTAAGATTTTACATGTTAGGGGGAGAAATACATGCCTCTGTAAGGGGGAGATGTGTTTTATCTTGTTAGAGGGAGTGCTTACTTCCTTCTCCTTGTACCTTGGGTCTTGTGACCATTTTTTACATACATCGTGCTTATCTTCTTTATATGCTGATGTATGTTTCTTTCACTTACCTTTACATGTGTTGTTTCTTTTCTTTCTTTATACACATGTTTCTTATTACTTGTATGCAATCTATTATTTCGGTTTCACACTAAGATGCCTTGATGAGTTTTGTTTAAAGCGTTTCAGAAATACAGGTTGTCAAAGTCTACTTGCCATAAACTCTCTTCTTGCAAAGTTTTTCAATAGTTTGTGTTAGGATAGATTTTATTGTATTCAACAAGTGAGTATGAGTTTAGTGATTTATAACTTCTCTCATATGTTCATTTGTTTGTTGTGGTTTTGTCACAGATTGCCAAAGGGGGAGAGTGTTAAGGACATATTGTATGTAGTTGGCTAATCCTTTGACAAAACACACTTTACTTGTATTTGGGTAGATCTAAGATGTGTTTAATACTTCAAGAAACATGTTGTTCAAGTCTAGAATTAAAGCCATGAAGTTTGGACCAAGAAACAGGTGAAGAAAAGATGTTCAATAAAACTGGACAGATATCTCGACACCTGTGGACAGATAGCTCGACAGCTGCTCGACACCTCTCGATAGCTGGCTATCTATCGAGCTTCTTAAGCTTTTTCCTTATCGCAATCTCGACACCTCCTGGACACCTGGTGGATCGATCGAGAAAGTTTCTGTCTCCTCGACACCTTCTCGACACCTCCTCAATAGCTGTATCTGTCGAGATTCATTAAAACTCGACACCTGCTCGACACTTGCTATCTATCGAGGTTACGGAAATCAGAATTTTCAGATCTGATTTTTGGGCCAGGCTTTTGTATTTGTGTAGGGTTTCTTTTCTCACAACCCTAGACCTATATAAGGCTTATTTTAGAGGCCGTCACATAAGAGAATACAAGGAGAACATATGCAAAAAGGTGACCGATGCCTTATTCTCTTTGAAAGAAGCTACTGCGTCTTTGCACCTTAGGGTTTTGTAACCAAGTGCTTATTGATCTTCATTGTTGATGAAGTGAAGAGCTTTGCAGCCAACATCTTCTTCTAGTTGGTGATTA